>JAUCBJ010003501.1:0-92500 GCA_032718475.1 Nemertoderma westbladi | reverse complement strand
CTGGCACGGAATTACCCTCAAAGACCTATATAGACCACATAGTTACTAGTAACAGTAAGCAGAACTGGATAATGAGAGGAGGCATATGTGACAATGAGTAATTCCACTGCCTCGGCCAACGTATACACAATGAGAGGCCCCCAACACTGCGCACATGCCACACATATATACCCCTACGGGCTTCCCCTCTTATACGGGCGCTTTTGGTCTGTAATAAGGCCCGTTTTCGTACAATTAACGGGACCTACTAAAGGATATATGGCAGGACCGTTACTTAAACAGGGCCGCAGACCACTTTATTGACTATCGCTGGTTTCCTATATGGTTGATGGACCCACCACACAGCCATTAAAATACCCCGTTCGTAACGCCGCCGACCTAGTAGACATACTGACTAGAATTGTAAGTAAGAGTTAATTAGACCACATTAAAGTACAGTTGTAATGTTAAGTCAAATAATGTTAAGGTTAGCCCCTTCTATGAGGTTTCCAATCAAGAAATGCCACTGTAGAAATAATGGCTTTTCGGAACCATTATTTAATTTAGTATCGAGTAAAGAATTTTCTTTTCAAGTATTATTCGATGTATTATAATTTCTTCTTAAGTATGAATTAACTTCGTGCAAAGGAAAGACAAGCTCTTGTTCTTAATGCAAATTTAGTATTATGATTAGTGATATGGGGAAATTTGAAATTACCGTAAAGAAAAGTCTTTAAATTATCCTTAATCATTTGGAATTTCAGGGCTGTAGAATTAGGCATACTTATGGTAAATCTTCGGACACCGGACTGCTGTTCAATTCTTCAGTTAGGTAAAAGTAAAGTTTGCGTCTATAAATGAAATTTGGTGAAATTAAATTCTGAATGCATAACGACTGGGGAAGTGAAGATGAATTCAGATCAATGATATTGATGGTAGCGTAACTTATAATAAATATACGAAGTTTTTGCTGCTACGGAGATGAGTTAGTTGTATTCTTTATCTTCAGGGAGTTGATACAATTCTTACTTAAAGGCCAAAGGATCAGGATGAGTGAGGTGAACCCCAAAAGTTATAATTAAATCCAATAATTCATATTTTCGAAAAAGAGGTTTACACAAGGGTTTACACATTTTTGTGTGGTATTGTCAAATTATTTACAATAGTTTTAGAGCTATTCAAAAAAATCAAGCCTCCCCTAAAGTCAAGTCTCCGTCACTCACCCTAATCTATGATAATGATTTTGGGGCTGATTTTGTATTTGGTTTTAAGTTTTAGTGTGACGATAGTTGGAATAATAATCTGAACTATTAATCATCACTAACTATTTGCCTCTGTTCGGCAAATCGACACATTGAAAGCGAAATAAATTTAAACAAGAGACCCAACGTGTCATTTAATATCAAAACAAATAATGTTATATTAACAGACACACATGAACTATAACCTGGGTACAAAGCGTCCTATTGTATCGGGACCATAAACCAACACAAACGAATCCAAATCGGTTACTTCGGGGTAATATTACTGAGTCAGTTTGACGAAGGTCAATAACAGTTGCCTTAATAAACAACGTCCGTGAAGCATAGAAGCCATTAGCCACACGTTCGCGCGGTAGAAGTCCAGCGGGCAGTGAATGCCTGGTCGATGGGGACTTATTATTACCCCAGAACCTCCCAGGTAGGGAAGTAGCCTCCTCTATACTGCTGTCAAATAAGGTGGTAGGGATGCAGGATGGAGAATTATTACTGACCAGCTTCCCCCCACCTGGGTAAAGGCACGTCTAATTGTAATCGCTGCTGCCCGCTGAAGGCAGCATCCTTCTAAAGCATGAAAGCAGCCAACGCAACGGTAGGGAGGATGCAGGTTACCTTAGCAACCGAAACAAGCCTCACCCACACTGCCTCTATAAGTGTAAGTTAGGCGCATTGGGATATTAGTTAAACTCTGCGCTGCAGGTATACCAGGCGCAACCACCTGCATTACCTGCGAGGGATTCGTTGACTGCAATACCCAGAATGGACCACCGTGTTGCATCACCGTGTCCTTGACAACCACAGGGCCTGGACTCGCTACCATATCCTAACGAGTTACAAGGAGTAATCAATAACCCGATGTAAACCAGCTCACCTCTCTATCTACATTACACATCCATCCATGTAAGGTTTTAGCGTGCCCACCTCCCACACGGACACGCGCAATGACCTTACCTGTGGCTGCCGGGCATACTGCTAGCCGCAGGTAGCTGTACATAGGCGCAGAACAAATATGATATCAGTTGGACATGGCGGAAAGCCAAGTGGGAATGGCAAACACATGTAGTCATCCAATATTGGATATTATGTTACATTTTCTTATTATAGCTTGGAGTTTGGGATTGATTAGTCTTAATTAATACTACTGAACTGCTGCTATTATTATTATTAAAAAATGTCATGAAATTAGAATTAATTCCGGAACATTTAATGAAACATTGAGTGTGTTTACAGCTTGCCATTCTACTACTTACTTATCTTAGGCCGCATTATTATTGTATGTAGAGGTTAGTAATTCATTAGTAATTGGATGGCCCCCACAATAACCGAGTTCTCACGGCGGTATATTAACCATCTGTCCTATAGAAAGTCTGGGCCCCAATTCGGCATTGTGGCGAGTCGTAGTATTCGAGCGGGAGGTCGTACACATTGCGCTTAATAAACCGTGCAACCCGCCCCAAGTAACTCTAAGTAGGAGGCAGTGTCGCTCTGGGGTAGGCGAGGGACCCTAACGTAGAGTCGCCAGGAACACACCACACGAATAAACGTGGTCGCCAGATGCATGCAGAACGGGGCAGTTTATACAAAACTAAAAGTAAAGTAAAGTACGTCGGTGATTGTAAGAGTAGAGGTAACCGGACGTCCCCACTCCGTTGGGTGATACCCTAAAGGCAGCGAGGGCGGGGCAGTGGGGTGGCACGTCAATGCTGCTGAGTTAGGGTCAATGCTGCTGAGTTAGGGTCAATGCTGCTGAGTTAGGGTCAATGCTGCTGAGTTAGGGTCAATGCTGCTGAGTTAGGGTCAATGCTGCTGAGTTAGGGTGAATGCTGCTGAGTTACAAAATAATTAATTAGGAAACTAATAATAATATGATGACTACCAATTTATTTAAAGATGATTTATGTTTAGATTGCGTGTTTGTTAGTAAAGTGTTTGTGGTTTCCACATACTTTAGTTCTGAATAACTTTCTACTTCATTTCTACCGCATAATTGCAATCAATACATGAATCCATAGACCGGGGCTGAACCTGCGACCTACTGTCTAGAGGAATGGCCAACCTCACCAATGCAACATCCAGTTATATAGTGCTAGACACTAATCTATCATTTAGTGGCCACTCACCACTTATATAGAAAAATGAAAACAACCTGGGAAATTATTAAACTCGATTTGGATTCTGACCTTCCAAACGTGTCATATATTCATAACGGTTACGTAACGTTCCGGTTACATAACTTTCCGGTTACATTACGTTCCGGTTACATAAAGTTCCACACATTCGTTATAACATACCTTAAATCAGCTGAACTCCCCCCCGTGTGTGTCCAGTCCACACATATAACATACCTTCGATCGATTTGTTCGGACTTCTGAACTTCCCCCCGTGCGTGTCCACACATCCACTGTTCTTATGTTGAATAAACTCCTTGATGTCTGTTAGACTGTACTCAGCCCCGCAGTTACCGCAAGTAAGGTAGTCAACCTCTTCTGTTAATGAACCTGGGGAGGAGACAGGAAAACGAAACATTACAACATAAACAGCAACAGTGGCACCGGTTTGATTCGGTCAAACCAACAGTGGCACCGGTTTGATTCGGTCAAACCAACAGTGGCACCGGTTTGATTCGGTCAAACCAACAGTGGCACCGGTTTGATTCGGTCAAACCAACAGTGGCACCGGTTTGATTCGGTCAAACCAACAGTGGCACCGGTTTGATTCGGTCAAACCAACAGTGGCACCGGTTTGATTCGGTCAAACCAACAGTGGCACCGGTTTGATTCGGTCAAACCAACAGTGGCACCGGTTTGATTCGGTCAAACCAACAGTGGCACCGGTTTGATTCGGTCAAACCAACAGTGGCACCGGTTTGATTCGGTCAAACCAACGGTGGCACCGGTTTGATTCGGTCAAACCAACAGTGGCACCGGTTTGATTCGGTCAAACCAACAGTGGCACCGGTTTGATTCGGTCAAACCAACAGTGGCACCGGTTTGATTCGGTCAAACCAACAGTGGCACCGGTTTGATTCGGTCAAACCAACAGTGGCACCGGTTTGATTCGGTCAAACCAACAGTGGCACCGGTTTGATTCGGTCAAACCAACAGTGGCACCGGTTTGATTCGGTCAAACCAACAGTGGCACCGGTTTGATTCGGTCAAACCAACAGTGGCACCGGTTTGATTCGGTCAAACCAACAGTGGCACCGGTTTGATTCGGTCAAACCAACGGTGGCACCGGTTTGATTCGGTCAAACCAACAGTGGCACCGGTTTGATTCGGTCAAACCAACAGTGGCACCGGTTTGATTCGGTCAAACCAACAGTGGCACCGGTTTGATTCGGTCAAACCAACAGTGGCACCGGTTTGATTCGGTCAAACCAACAGTGGCACCGGTTTGATTCGGTCAAACCAACAGTGGCGCCGGTTTGATTCGGTCAAACCAACAGTGGCACCGGTTTGATTCGGTCAAACCAACAGCGGCACCGGTTTGATTCGGTCAAACCAACAGTGGCACCGGTTTGATTCGGTCAAACCAACAGTGGCACCGGTTTGATTCGGACAAACCAACAGTGGCACTGGTTTGATTCGGTCAAACCAACAGTGGCACCGGTTTGATTCGGTCAAACCAACAGTGGCACCGGTTTGATTCGGACAAACCAACAGTGGCACCGGTTTGATTCGGTCAAACCAACAGTGGCACCGGTTTGATTCGGACAAACCAACAGTGGCACTGGTTTGATTCGGTCAAACCAACAGTGGCACCGGTTTGATTCGGTCAAACCAACAGTGGCACCGGTTTGATTCGGTCAAACCAACAGTGGCACCGGTTTGATTCGGTCAAACCACAGATTCATAACCAACATGCCGATACTGTACAGTATATGACATCGAACATGAGATACAACACAAACATAAGCGCATAGTTTATAGTATAATAGTAATGAGGTACATTAACCTCTCCGGATCTCTATAAAATAACTGAGTTTCAATCATATGTAATAATTATATTGTAGGCATATATAGTATATTTTCATATAATGAATAACATACCGGCACCTCATCAAAACAAATAATAATCACAACCACACCGCTATGTAGCCTATCTTAAGGTGATATATAGTAGTAAGTAGCCATACTACATAATAATAATACTAACAGTAACAGTCAACAGCTGTTTAAATTAAGAAAAAATCAGTTAGATCTCGGCCTGCAATTACAATACCGGTACACACATGACGTTCAATCGTAATGTTATCTATAATAATATAGAGCCTACCGGTACGCGGTAATACCGGTGCGTAATAGAAAATACAAGTATATGTTAAAGGCTGGACAATAGGCCTAGTAGTACTAGGAAAAATGTCCACAAATTATTAGACTACTGTACTGATGTACTACTATGACATATCAACATAATTGCATATGACAGAGCGCAGAGGTAGAGTTAGGTAGGAGTAGCTTATTGCTGTATTGTGTGCTTAGTACCTGAATACATAACATTATACAGTTACTCAAATACAGTAGTTCCAGCCTATTGAAGCTGAAGAATTTCACTTTCATTGTATATCATTTTAGAAAGTTGGTAAAATAATAGTTTGACACAGAAATCATTCTAATTCGCGTAGCGGAGAGAGATACATACCTGTTTCCAGTCCATTTAGGATAGATCGTTTTTGTTTAGGATTCGCTTGCTTTCTGGTGCTTTTTTGAGTTCCAGTTTCCAACATCGTTGACCACAATCTAATAAAATTACACTCACTACTCAGTCAATGGATTTCCGTTTTTACCATTTAGTTAATACGGGAAGGCGCAATCACAATTAAAAAATAATTATAACAACAGAGAAAAAACAACAGCCTCAGCAGTGACTAACCAAACCAATTCTACATTGGCACATTGACAGTATCTGTAACTTTAAACTCCACGGAATTGGCATGAATTTAGTAAAGCCAATCAAAAGCTTCAGACTATAGCTTCACTAAGATACTTATGCCTTCCTATTGGTGGAAAGCGAATATGGCGTCCTGGGCTAGAAAATTGAGCCTCCTCCCACCCTCCCTACTCTAGCCAATGAGTATAACAACAATGGACTATCCCATGCTCAGCATCACCTAGTGGCAATTCTGAGAATTTTATAGGCATGTATTGTGAGTGCTAGGCATGTATTGTGAGCGCAAGGCCTAATTCGCAAATAAATTTATGTTTCAATCTAGAATAGATTTGTCTATAATAGACTATATGATGTTTTAAGAGTCGTAATCTAGAGTCAGCACCCCCCCGTAGTACTAACTTACTAACTAACACTAACAATAATAAGGTGGGAATCAACTTGAGTATTTTTTATAATTGGAATAGTTCTGAAAGAGGACAATCAAAGAAAGAGGGGAGGGGGGGGGGGGGGGGCAATTAGATTTAAGGGGGGACATCACACCTGAAATTTTTTTTTCTTCAAAAAAATTTTTTTTTCATATTTTTGTTCAAAATTTTACGCTGATTCCAAATACGAAACCCGTTTTTTATTAGCTTTTATAGTTTTTAAGATAAGACAGGTTTAACCGGACACGTTTTTTGGAAATTTTGGCCAAATTTTAACATTTTTTACATGAATTTGTACTGTACATTTACGCAACTTCATATCATACAGTACAGTGGTTATGAAGAGTAGGCCTACTTAAGGGCGGGAAATTTAAAGTGGTTAATCGAGACTGTCAGCCTGTGCAGTGTAAATGAATTCCAGCACAACTGCTGTAGTGTAAATCATATAACAATATAAGCCTGTAAGCCTAGCAAATTTCTAATTGTACAGTAATCTACACTGTTTGCTAGAGATCCCTATTGTTTTGTTGATTATTAATTAAGTAAAGTTTATTGTTGTATGTTTGTAACCTAGCTAGAGTAGGCCTAGCCTATACTGCTATATTGCTGTATTGTGAAAGTTTACTGTTATGCCCCGCCGGTCACGTCAGGCGCGTTCCAAGGAATTCAAGGGTACCCGATATGCAGATATTTGCAAGAAAGGAGATTCTTCTACCGATAATGGAAAAGATACTGTAATTTCCACTTCATCTGGGGGGCAAAGTAAAGTAGATAGCGGTTTGTGTAGCAGCGGTAATGTTAGCAAAAAGAAGAAACACCGTAGTTTCACAACTGATCGTTTGGGAATGACAGGTGAGAATACGTCTGCGCCAACTTCTAAACTGTATGATGGCAATAGAATCATAGAGTATGAGGCATTCAGAAACTGTATTGTGGCAGTTCATTCCCATAACTGTCAAGGAAACTTATTAATCGAGCCAGTGCTAACTCGTGGGTTTTATTTTTCACTACATCTGCGCTGTCATCACTGTAAACTGGCATACAACTTTGAAAATGCGACAGCTAACAATTCTAATGATTCAGCTCGCATCATTAATTTGCGTTCTGTATTGACTTTCCTAATTATGGGGGGTACCCGTAATTATGCTACAATATTCTCGGAAGTTATGGAGTGTCTAAAACCAGTCCATGATAGTCGCTGGAGGGTTCTGGTTCGTACTGTAGCTGATGCAACGAAAAGGTTATCTATTGGTAACAGCAATAATGAGGGCCGGAAGCTCTGGTTACTAATGGCTGCTGATGACGAATTTTCAACACCAGCCACTATATATAATGTTGCAGTTACTTTCGATGCAACATGGCAAAAGCGTGGCCATACTTCCCTCTACTGTGTTGCTTACGTCATGTCTACACTATCTGGTGCTGTACTCGACACATTTGTGGTCTCCAAGTCATGCTATACTTGCCGTCAATTTGGCAGTTCAAAGAAAGTTCCACAGCATAACTGTTCAGTAAACTTCACCGGTACTAGTGCAGCTATGGAGACATTCGCAGCTCAACAAATGTGGGGCCGTTCAATCCAATACCATAAGTTGAGATACAAAGAGCTTCTCAGCGACGGCGATAGTTCAGTTTTTGCAACATTGCGAGACAATGCCCCATATGGTGATGATTATCCTGTGGAGAAATTTGAATGCATCAATTACGTTGCTAAAAGAGTTACTCATGGCCTGGAGAATGTTCGGCAAGCTAAAAAACTTGGAGGTGTTGGTGGTTTGACACAGAAGAACATATATAAGCTTAGCAGCTTTTACCGGAATACAATCGTTTCCCATGTCGCTAATGTAAACTATAAAGAACTATCCGATTCTGCCCTGACCAATCTGATAAAAACCATTACCACAGATATCAAAGCAGCCATCCATCACTACACGAACTATAAAGATCCCCGGAAGCAACATAAGTTTTGCCCTGAAACTTGGTGCAAATTCAAGAAGAAGGACCCCAGCTATAAGAACAAACATTTCATCAAACCTGAGTGGCACCAGTTCATAATGCCGGTGTACGATAGGTTAACAGACCCTGAACTAATAAAGCGTTGTCTGCCAGGTTTGACCCAAAACCAGAACGAATCCATACACAGCCGCCTATGGGGTCGTATTGGAAAGGACAAGTTCCAAGGGCTATCAACTCTCTCTTTCCATGCTTACTATACAGCCCTGATCCACAATCGAGGTGCTTCAACCACAATGATTATAGCCAATGCCATCAATCTAAATCCTGGACTAGCCCTTTTACGATCTTGTAGACAAAGAGATCGAAAACGTGTAGCCAAAAGTCTTACAATCAAGCCGTCAAAGAAAGCTAAAGTTGCCAAGGACACTTCCACTTATCAAGGCGGAGCATTCTAATTAATTCTGATTTCGTTTAGAACATTTTTCATATTTTCATTTTATTTTAGAACAAATTCTTACAATTTTTCTATATTTCTCCCTGTGCTTCATTATAATTATTGCAATTATTATCATACTAACCGCGAATCCTGCACTGCAACTATACATTTATTTTGCAAAAGACGTGCTGCGCGAAGGCCCCCACTAATTTGAATTTTTTTTATTTACTATAGCTCAGAAACACGGGCTTTGCAACAAAATTTTAATTCACCCTTTCTCTAAGTTGATGTTTCTCTACAACTTTCAAATTCATCATTTTCCCATAGGACCAATAGTTTTCTTAAATAGCGAAATTTATTACCTTTTTAATTATAACTATATTAGTTATAAATAAATAAAAAAATTATTGCATACTGGTTTGATTTCAGGGCGATATGTGTCTCCATGCGAAGTTTCAGCATCATTCGTTTTGTGGTACTCGAGTTAGAAGTTAGAAACAAATATCATACAAACAGACAGACTGACTCTACAACTTTGTTTGTAATTTAAAAAAAATTTTAATTAAAGCCGTTTTTCTCAGATTTTCAAAAAAATAATTTTTTTGCACGTTTGTTGCTACTACTTTTGAACCGCTGGATGGATTTTGATTCTGTTTTCGGCATCTTGTAGCCAAACATTCAAGCTTTAATATGAATTACCAAAATTTTGATATTTGACGTTGATACAAAGTTATAAGCTTTTTTGTCAGTAAAAAACGAAAAATTGAATCTTTGAGACTTGATGACGTCATATCTTTGTACCCAGAGTGAAAAAAAAAATTTTGGTAATTCAAATAACAGTCCATGAAATTATAAAACTAATGTAAAAGGAATTTACGAAATTCGTTTAAAAATACAGTAGTAGTAGTGAATTATATTTTTAACTGGTTTATAATACATTATGCTAATTAAGACGGCTCATTAACATCTAATTATCATAATTAGGTGAAAAAAATTTTTTTTTTTTTAAATTTAGTGTTTTGTTATTAAAATGAACCATAAATTGTTGCCAGGTGTAGAGCCATTCAAAAGTTACATGTGATGTAAGTTCGGACACACAAAGTACACTTCAAGGTGTGATGTCCCCCCTTAATAACAAGAAATTTATATAAGCGAGTTCACTAAAAACACAATAACTTGTATTGTGCTCGTGTTGCACTAAAAACACAATCACTTGTGTTGTGCACGTGTTTCACTAAAAACACAATCACTTGTGTTGTGCTCGTGTCGCACTAAAAACACAATCACTTGTGTTGTGCTCATGTGGCACTAAAACCACAATCACTTGTGTTGTGCACGTGGGGCACTAAAAACACAATCGCTTGTGTTGTGCTCGTGTGGCACTAAAAACACAATCACTTGTGTTGTGCTCGTGTGGCACTAAAAACACAATCAGTTGTGTTGTGCTCGTGGGGCACTAAAAACACAATCACTTGTGTTGCGCTCGTGTGGCACTAAAAACACAATCACTTGTGTTGTGCTCGTGGGGCACTAAAAACACAATCACTTGTGTTGTGCTCGTGTGGTATTAAAAACACAATCAGTTGTGTTGTGTGTTGTGCTCGTGTGGCACTAAAAACACAATCACTTGTGTTGTGCTCGTGGGGCACTTAAAACACAATCACTTGTGTTGTGCTCGTGGGGCACTAAAAACACAATCACTTGTGTTGTGCTCGTGTCGCACTAAAAACACAATTACTTGTGTTGTGCTCGTGGGGTACTAAAAACACAATGACTTGTGTTTTGCTCGTGTGGCACTAAAACCACAATCGCTTGTGTTGTGCTCGTGTCGCACTAAAAACACAATCACTTGTGTTGGCTCGTGGGGCACTAAAAACACAATCACTTGTGTTGTGCTCGTGTCGCACTAAAAACACAATCAGTTGTGCTGTGCTCGTGTGGCACTAAAAACACAATCACTTGTGTTGTGCTGATGGGGCACTAAAAACACAATCACTTGTGTTGTGCTCGTGGGGCACTAAAAAAAAAAAATCACTTGTGTTGTGCTCGTGGGGCACTAAAAACACAATCAATTGTGTTGTGCTCGTGTCGCACTAAAAACACAATTACTTGTGTTGTGCTTGTGGGGTACTAAAAACACAATCACTTGTGTTTTGCTCGTGTGTCACTAAAAACACAATGGCGTGTGTTGTGCTCGTGTCGCACTAAAAATACAATCACTTCTGTTGTGCTCGTGTGGCACTAAAACACAATCACTTGTGTTGTGCTCGTGGGGCAGTAAAAACACAATCACTTGTGTTGTGCTCGTGTTGCACTAAAAACACAATCACTTGTGTTGGCTCGTGGAGCACTAAAAACACAATCACTTGTGTTGTGCTCGTGGGGCACTAAAAACACAATCACTTGTGTTGTGCTCGTGTGGCACTAAAACCACAATCATTGTGTTGTGCTCGTGGGGCACTAAAACCACAATCACTTGTGTTGTGCTCGTGTGGCACTAAAACCACAATCACTTGTGTTGTGCTCGTGTGGCACTAAAAACACAATCACTTGTGTTGTGCTCGTGTGGCACTAAAAACACAATCACTTGTGTTGTGATCGTGTTGCACTAAAAACACAATCACTTGTGTTGTGCTCGTGTGGCACTAAAAACATACTAACTTGTGTTGTGCTCGTGTGGCACTAAAAACTCCATCACTTGTGTTGTGCTCGTGTTGCACTAAAAACACAATCACTTGTGTTGTGCTCGTGTGGCACTAAAAACACAATAACTTGTGTTGTGCTCGTGTGGCACTAAAAACACAATCGCTTGTGTTGCGCTCGTGTCGCATTAAAACAGAATCACTTGTGTTGCGCTCGTGTGGCACTAAAAACACAATCACTTGTGTTGTTCTCGTGAGGCACTAAAACACAATCACTTATGTTGTGCTCGTGTGGCACAAAAAAACCACAATCACTTGTGTTGTGCTCGTGTGGCACTAAAAACACAATCACTTGTGTTGTGCTGATGGGCACTAAAAACACAATCACTTGTGTTGTGCTCGTGAGGCACTAAAAACACAATCACTTATGTTGTGCTCGTGTGGCACTAAAAACACTATCACTTGTGTTGTGCTCGTGTTGCACTAAAAACACAATCACTTGTGCTGTGCTCGTGTGGCACTAAAAACACAATCACTTATGTTGTGCTCGTGTGGCACTAAAAACACTATCACTTGTGTTGGGCTCGTGTTGCACTAAAAACACAATTACTTGTGTTGTGCTTGTGGGGTACTAAAAACACAATCACTTGTGTTTTGCTCGTGTGTCACTAAAAACACAATGGCGTGTGTTGTGCTCGTGTCGCACTAAAAATACAATCACTTCTGTTGTGCTCGTGTGGCACTAAAACACAATCACTTGTGTTGTGCTCGTGGGGCAGTAAAAACACAATCACTTGTGTTGTGCTCGTGTTGCACTAAAAACACAATCACTTGTGTTGGCTCGTGGGGCACTAAAAACACAATCACTTGTGTTGTGCTCGTGTGGCACTAAAACCACAATCATTGTGTTGTGCTCGTGGGGCACTAAAAACACAATCACTTGTGTTGTGCTCGTGTGGCACTAAAAACACAATCACTTGTGTTGTGCTCGTGTGGCACTAAAACCACAATCACTTGTGTTGTGCTCGTGTGGCACTAAAAACACAATCGCTTGTGTTGCGCTCGTGTCGCATTAAAACAGAATCACTTGTGTTGCGCTCGTGTGGCACTAAAAACACAATCACTTGTGTTGTTCTCGTGAGGCACTAAAACACAATCACTTATGTTGTGCTCGTGTGGCACTAAAAAAACAATCACTTGTGTTGTGCTCGTGGGGCACTAAAAACACAATCACTGGTGTTGTGCTTGTGTTGCACTAAAAACACAATCACTTGTGTTGGCTTGTGGGGCACTAAAAACACAATCACTTGTGTTGTGCTCGTGGGGCACTAAAAACACAATCACTTGGGTTGTGCTCGAGTGGCACTAAAACCACAATCACTTGTGTTGTGCTCGTGGGGCACTAAAAACACAATCACTTGTGTTGTGCTCGTGTGGCACTAAAAACACAATCACTTTTGTTGTGCTCGTGTGGCACTAAAAACACAATAACTTGTGTTGTGCTCGTGTGGCACTAAAAACACTATCACTTGTGTTGTGCTCGTGTTGAACTAAAAACACAATCACTTGTGTTGTGCTCGTGTGGCACTAAAAACACAATAACTTGTGTTGTGCTCGTGGGGCACTAAAAACACAATCACTTGTGTTGTGCTCGTGTGGCACTAAAAACACAATCACTTGTGTTGTGCTCGTGTGGCACTAAAACCACAATCACTTGTGTTGTGCTCGTGTGGCACTAAAAACACAATCACTTGTGTTGTGCTCGTGTGGCACTAAAAACACAATCACTTGTGTTGTGATCGTGTTGCACTAAAAACACAATCACTTGTGCTGTGCTCGTGTGGCACTAAAAACACTATCACTTGTGTTGTGCTCGTGTTGCACTAAAAACACAACCACTTGTGCTGTGCTCGTGTGGCACTAAAAACACTATCACTTGTGTTGTGCTCGTGTTGCACTAAAAACACAACCACTTGTGCTGTGCTCGTGTGGCACTAAAAACACTATCACTTGTGTTGTGCTCGTGTTGCACTAAAAACACAATCACTTGTGTTGTGCTCGAGTGGCACTAAAACCACAATCACTTGTGTTGTGCTCGTGGGGCACTAAAAACACAATAACTTGTGTTGTGCTCGTGTGGCACTAAAAACACAATCACTTGTGTTGTGCTCGTGTGGCAATAAAACAACAATCACTTGTGTTGTGCTCGTGTGGCACTAAAAACACAATCACTTGTGTTGTGTGCTCGTGTGGCACTAAAACCACAATCACTTGTGTTGTGCTCGTGTGGCACTAAAAATACTATCACTTGTGTTGTGCTCGTGTGGCACTAAAAACACAATCACTTGTGTTTTGCTCGTGTGTCACTAAAAACACAATGCATGTGTTGTGCTCGTGTCGCACTAAAAACATAATCAGTTGTGCTGTGCTCGTGTGGCACTAAAAACACATTCACTTGTGTTGTGCTCGTGGGGCACTAAAAATACAATCACTTGTGTTGTGCTCGTGGGGCACTAAAAAAAAAATCACTTGTGTTGTGCTCGTGGGGCACTAAAAACACAATCAATTGTGTTGTGCTCGTGTCGCACTAAAAACACAATTACTTGTGTTGTGCTTGTGGGGTACTAAAAACACAATCACTTGTGTTTTGCTCGTGTGTCACTAAAAACACAATGGCGTGTGTTGTGCTCGTGTCGCACTAAAAATACAATCACTTCTGTTGTGCTCGTGTGGCACTAAAACACAATCACTTGTGTTGTGCTCGTGGGGCAGTAAAAACACAATCACTTGTGTTGTGCTCGTGTTGCGCTAAAAACACAATCACTTGTGTTGGCTCGTGGAGCACTAAAAACACAATCACTTGTGTTGTGCTCGTGGGGCACTAAAAACACAATCACTTGTGTTGTGCTCGTGTGGCACTAAAACCACAATCATTGTGTTGTGCTCGTGGGGCACTAAAAACACAATCACTTGTGTTGTGCTCGTGTGGCACTAAAAACACAATCACTTGTGTTGTGCTCGTGTGGCACTAAAACCACAATCACTTGTGTTGTGCTCGTGTGGCACTAAAAACACAATCACTTGTGTTGTGCTTGTGTGGCACTAAAAACACAATCACTTGTGTTGTGATCGTGTTGCACTAAAAACACAATCACTTGTGTTGTGCTCGTGTGGCACTAAAAACATACTAACTTGTGTTGTGCTCGTGTGGCACTAAAAACTCCATCACTTGTGTTGTGCTCGAGTTGCACTAAAAACACAATCACTTGTGTTGGCTTGTGGGGCACTAAAAACACAATCACTTGTGTTGTGCTCGTGGGGCACTAAAAACACAATCACTTGGGTTGTGCTCGAGTGGCACTAAAACCACAATCACTTGTGTTGTGCTCGTGGGGCACTAAAAACACAATCACTTGTGTTGTGCTCGTGTGGCACTAAAAACACAATCACTTGTGTTGTGCTCGTGTGGCACTAAAAACACAATAACTTGTGTTGTGCTCGTGTGGCACTAAAAACACTATCACTTGTGTTGTGCTCGTGTTGCACTAAAAACACAATCACTTGTGTTGTGCTCGTGTGGCACTAAAAACACAATAACTTGTGTTGTGCTCGTGTGGCACTAAAAACACTATCACTTGTGTTGTGCTCGTGTTGAACTAAAAACACAATCACTTGTGTTGTGCTCGTGTGGCACTAAAAACACAATAACTTGTGTTGTGCTCGTGGGGCACTAAAAACACAATCACTTGTGTTGTGCTCGTGTGGCACTAAAAACACAATCACTTGTGTTGTGCTCGTGTGGCACTAAAACCACAATCACTTGTGTTGTGCTCGTGTGGCACTAAAAACACAATCACTTGTGTTGTGCTGATGGGCACTAAAAACACAATCACTTGTGTTGTGCTCGTGAGGCACTAAAAACACAATC
Source organism: Nemertoderma westbladi (assembly GCA_032718475.1). Lineage (NCBI taxonomy): Eukaryota > Metazoa > Xenacoelomorpha > Nemertodermatida > Nemertodermatidae > Nemertoderma > Nemertoderma westbladi. The sequence goes on along the minus strand of JAUCBJ010003501.1, from coordinate 76,985 downwards.
ACTTATGTTGTGCTCGTGTGGCACTAAAAACACTATCACTTGTGTTGTGCTCGTGTTGCACTAAAAACACAATCACTTGTGCTGTGCTCGTGTGGCACTAAAAACACAATCACTTATGTTGTGCTCGTGTGGCACTAAAAACACTATCACTTGTGTTGGGCTCGTGTTGCACTAAAAACACAATTACTTGTGTTGTGCTTGTGGGGTACTAAAAACACAATCACTTGTGTTTTGCTCGTGTGTCACTAAAAACACAATGGCGTGTGTTGTGCTCGTGTCGCACTAAAAATACAATCACTTCTGTTGTGCTCGTGTGGCACTAAAACACAATCACTTGTGTTGTGCTCGTGGGGCAGTAAAAACACAATCACTTGTGTTGTGCTCGTGTTGCACTAAAAACACAATCACTTGTGTTGGCTCGTGGAGCACTAAAAACACAATCACTTGTGTTGTGCTCGTGGGGCACTAAAAACACAATCACTTGTGTTGTGCTCGTGTGGCACTAAAACCACAATCATTGTGTTGTGCTCGTGGGGCACTAAAAACACAATCACTTGTGTTGTGCTCGTGTGGCACTAAAAACACAATCACTTGTGTTGTGCTCGTGTGGCACTAAAACCACAATCACTTGTGTTGTGCTCGTGTGGCACTAAAAACACAATCGCTTGTGTTGCGCTCGTGTCGCATTAAAACAGAATCACTTGTGTTGCGCTCGTGTGGCACTAAAAACACAATCACTTGTGTTGTTCTCGTGAGGCACTAAAACACAATCACTTATGTTGTGCTCGTGTGGCACTAAAAAAACAATCACTTGTGTTGTGCTCGTGGGGCACTAAAAACACAATCACTGGTGTTGTGCTTGTGTTGCACTAAAAACACAATCACTTGTGTTGGCTTGTGGGGCACTAAAAACACAATCACTTGTGTTGTGCTCGTGGGGCACTAAAAACACAATCACTTGGGTTGTGCTCGAGTGGCACTAAAACCACAATCACTTGTGTTGTGCTCGTGGGGCACTAAAAACACAATCACTTGTGTTGTGCTCGTGTGGCACTAAAAACACAATCACTTGTGTTGTGCTCGTGTGGCACTAAAAACACAATAACTTGTGTTGTGCTCGTGTGGCACTAAAAACACTATCACTTGTGTTGTGCTCGTGTTGAACTAAAAACACAATCACTTGTGTTGTGCTCGTGTGGCACTAAAAACACAATAACTTGTGTTGTGCTCGTGGGGCACTAAAAACACAATCACTTGTGTTGTGCTCGTGTGGCACTAAAAACACAATCACTTGTGTTGTGCTCGTGTGGCACTAAAACCACAATCACTTGTGTTGTGCTCGTGTGGCACTAAAAACACAATCACTTGTGTTGTGCTCGTGTGGCACTAAAAACACAATCACTTGTGTTGTGATCGTGTTGCACTAAAAACACAATCACTTGTGCTGTGCTCGTGTGGCACTAAAAACACAATTACTTGTGTTGTGCTTGTGGGGTACTAAAAACACAATCACTTGTGTTTTGCTCGTGTGTCACTAAAAACACAATGGCGTGTGTTGTGCTCGTGTCGCACTAAAAATACAATCACTTCTGTTGTGCTCGTGTGGCACTAAAACACAATCACTTGTGTTGTGCTCGTGGGGCAGTAAAAACACAATCACTTGTGTTGTGCTCGTGTTGCACTAAAAACACAATCACTTGTGTTGGCTCGTGGAGCACTAAAAACACAATCACTTGTGTTGTGCTCGTGGGGCACTAAAAACACAATCACTTGTGTTGTGCTCGTGTGGCACTAAAACCACAATCATTGTGTTGTGCTCGTGGGGCACTAAAAACACAATCACTTGTGTTGTGCTCGTGTGGCACTAAAAACACAATCACTTGTGTTGTGCTCGTGTGGCACTAAAACCACAATCACTTGTGTTGTGCTCGTGTGGCACTAAAAACACAATCGCTTGTGTTGCGCTCGTGTCGCATTAAAACAGAATCACTTGTGTTGCGCTCGTGTGGCACTAAAAACACAATCACTTGTGTTGTTCTCGTGAGGCACTAAAACACAATCACTTATGTTGTGCTCGTGTGGCACTAAAAAAACAATCACTTGTGTTGTGCTCGTGGGGCACTAAAAACACAATCACTGGTGTTGTGCTTGTGTTGCACTAAAAACACAATCACTTGTGTTGGCTTGTGGGGCACTAAAAACACAATCACTTGTGTTGTGCTCGTGGGGCACTAAAAACACAATCACTTGGGTTGTGCTCGAGTGGCACTAAAACCACAATCACTTGTGTTGTGCTCGTGGGGCACTAAAAACACAATCACTTGTGTTGTGCTCGTGTGGCACTAAAAACACAATCACTTGTGTTGTGCTCGTGTGGCACTAAAAACACAATAACTTGTGTTGTGCTCGTGTGGCACTAAAAACACTATCACTTGTGTTGTGCTCGTGTTGAACTAAAAACACAATCACTTGTGTTGTGCTCGTGTGGCACTAAAAACACAATAACTTGTGTTGTGCTCGTGGGGCACTAAAAACACAATCACTTGTGTTGTGCTCGTGTGGCACTAAAAACACAATCACTTGTGTTGTGCTCGTGTGGCACTAAAACCACAATCACTTGTGTTGTGCTCGTGTGGCACTAAAAACACAATCACTTGTGTTGTGCTCGTGTGGCACTAAAAACACAATCACTTGTGTTGTGATCGTGTTGCACTAAAAACACAATCACTTGTGCTGTGCTCGTGTGGCACTAAAAACACTATCACTTGTGTTGTGCTCGTGTTGCACTAAAAACACAACCACTTGTGCTGTGCTCGTGTGGCACTAAAAACACTATCACTTGTGTTGTGCTCGTGTTGCACTAAAAACACAACCACTTGTGCTGTGCTCGTGTGGCACTAAAAACACTATCACTTGTGTTGTGCTCGTGTTGCACTAAAAACACAATCACTTGTGTTGTGCTCGAGTGGCACTAAAACCACAATCACTTGTGTTGTGCTCGTGGGGCACTAAAAACACAATAACTTGTGTTGTGCTCGTGTGGCACTAAAAACACAATCACTTGTGTTGTGCTCGTGTGGCAATAAAACAACAATCACTTGTGTTGTGCTCGTGTGGCACTAAAAACACAATCACTTGTGTTGTGTGCTCGTGTGGCACTAAAACCACAATCACTTGTGTTGTGCTCGTGTGGCACTAAAAATACAATCACTTGTGTTGTGCTCGTGTGGCACTAAAAACACAATCACTTGTGTTTTGCTCGTGTGTCACTAAAAACACAATGCATGTGTTGTGCTCGTGTCGCACTAAAAACATAATCAGTTGTGCTGTGCTCGTGTGGCACTAAAAACACAATCACTTGTGTTGTGCTCGTGGGGCACTAAAAATACAATCACTTGTGTTGTGCTCGTGGGGCACTAAAAAAAAATCACTTGTGTTGTGCTCGTGGGGCACTAAAAACACAATCAATTGTGTTGTGCTCGTGTCGCACTAAAAACACAATTACTTGTGTTGTGCTTGTGGGGTACTAAAAACACAATCACTTGTGTTTTGCTCGTGTGTCACTAAAAACACAATGGCGTGTGTTGTGCTCGTGTCGCACTAAAAATACAATCACTTCTGTTGTGCTCGTGTGGCACTAAAACACAATCACTTGTGTTGTGCTCGTGGGGCAGTAAAAACACAATCACTTGTGTTGTGCTCGTGTTGCGCTAAAAACACAATCACTTGTGTTGGCTCGTGGAGCACTAAAAACACAATCACTTGTGTTGTGCTCGTGGGGCACTAAAAACACAATCACTTGTGTTGTGCTCGTGTGGCACTAAAACCACAATCATTGTGTTGTGCTCGTGGGGCACTAAAAACACAATCACTTGTGTTGTGCTCGTGTGGCACTAAAAACACAATCACTTGTGTTGTGCTCGTGTGGCACTAAAACCACAATCACTTGTGTTGTGCTCGTGTGGCACTAAAAACACAATCACTTGTGTTGTGCTTGTGTGGCACTAAAAACACAATCACTTGTGTTGTGATCGTGTTGCACTAAAAACACAATCACTTGTGTTGTGCTCGTGTGGCACTAAAAACATACTAACTTGTGTTGTGCTCGTGTGGCACTAAAAACTCCATCACTTGTGTTGTGCTCGAGTTGCACTAAAAACACAATCACTTGTGTTGGCTTGTGGGGCACTAAAAACACAATCACTTGTGTTGTGCTCGTGGGGCACTAAAAACACAATCACTTGGGTTGTGCTCGAGTGGCACTAAAACCACAATCACTTGTGTTGTGCTCGTGGGGCACTAAAAACACAATCACTTGTGTTGTGCTCGTGTGGCACTAAAAACACAATCACTTGTGTTGTGCTCGTGTGGCACTAAAAACACAATAACTTGTGTTGTGCTCGTGTGGCACTAAAAACACTATCACTTGTGTTGTGCTCGTGTTGCACTAAAAACACAATCACTTGTGTTGTGCTCGTGTGGCACTAAAAACACAATAACTTGTGTTGTGCTCGTGGGGCACTAAAAACACAATCACTTGTGTTGTGCTCGTGTGGCACTAAAAACACAATCACTTGTGTTGTGCTCGTGTGGCACTAAAACCACAATCACTTGTGTTGTGCTCGTGTGGCACTAAAAACACAATCACTTGTGTTGTGATCGTGTTGCACTAAAAACACAATCACTTGTGCTGTGCTCGTGTGGCACTAAAAACACTATCACTTGTGTTGTGCTCGTGTTGCACTAAAAACACAACCACTTGTGCTGTGCTCGTGTGGCACTAAAAACACTATCACTTGTGTTGTGCTCGTGTTGCACTAAAAACACAACCACTTGTGCTGTGCTCGTGTGGCACTAAAAATACAATCACTTGTGTTGTGCTCGTGGGGCACTAAAAAAAAAATCACTTGTGTTGTGCGCGTGGGGCACTAAAAACACAATCAATTGTGTTGTGCTCGTGTCGCACTAAAAACACAATTACTTGTGTTGTGCTTGTGGGGTACTAAAAACACAATCACTTGTGTTTTGCTCGTGTGTCACTAAAAACACAATGGCGTGTGTTGTGCTCGTGTCGCACTAAAAATACAATCACTTCTGTTGTGCTCGTGTGGCACTAAAACACAATCACTTGTGTTGTGCTCGTGGGGCAGTAAAAACACAATCACTTGTGTTGTGCTCGTGTTGCACTAAAAACACAATCACTTGTGTTGGCTCGTGGAGCACTAAAAACACAATCACTTGTGTTGTGCACGTGGGGCACTAAAAACACAATCACTTGTGTTGTGCTCGTGTGGCACTAAAAACACAATCACTTGTGTTGTGCTCGTGTGGCACTAAAAACACAATCACTTGTGTTGTGCTCGTGTGGCACTAAAACCACAATCACTTGTGTTGTGCTCGTGTGGCACTAAAAACACAATCACTTGTGTTGTGCTCGTGTGGCACTAAAAATACAATCACTTGTGTTGTGCTCGTGTGGCACTAAAAACACAATCACTTGTGTTTTGCTCGTGTGTCACTAAAAACACAATGGCGTGTGTTGTGCTCGTGTCGCACTAAAAACATAATCAGTTGTGCTGTGCTCGTGTGGCACTAAAAACACAATCACTTGTGTTGTGCTCGTGGGGCACTAAAAATACAATCACTTGTGTTGTGCTCGTGGGGCACTAAAAAAAAATCACTTGTGTTGTGCTCGTGGGGCACTAAAAACACAATCAATTGTGTTGTGCTCGTGTCGCACTAAAAACACAATTACTTGTGTTGTGCTTGTGGGGTACTAAAAACACAATCACTTGTGTTTTGCTCGTGTGTCACTAAAAACACAATGGCGTGTGTTGTGCTCGTGTCGCACTAAAAATACAATCACTTCTGTTGTGCTCGTGTGGCACTAAAACACAATCACTTGTGTTGTGCTCGTGGGGCAGTAAAAACACAATCACTTGTGTTGTGCTCGTGTTGCACTAAAAACACAATCACTTGTGTTGGCTCGTGGAGCACTAAAAACACAATCACTTGTGTTGTGCTCGTGGGGCACTAAAAACACAATCACTTGTGTTGTGCTCGTGTGGCACTAAAACCACAATCATTGTGTTGTGCTCGTGGGGCACTAAAAACACAATCACTTGTGTTGTGCTCGTGTGGCACTAAAAACACAATCACTTGTGTTGTGCTCGTGTGGCACTAAAACCACAATCACTTGTGTTGTGCTCGTGTGGCACTAAAAACACAATCACTTGTGTTGTGCTTGTGTGGCACTAAAAACACAATCACTTGTGTTGTGATCGTGTTGCACTAAAAACACAATCACTTGTGTTGTGCTCGTGTGGCACTAAAAACATACTAACTTGTGTTGTGCTCGTGTGGCACTAAAAACTCCATCACTTGTGTTGTGCTCGTGTTGCACTAAAAACACAATCACTTGTGTTGGCTTGTGGGGCACTAAAAACACAATCACTTGTGTTGTGCTCGTGGGGCACTAAAAACACAATCACTTGGGTTGTGCTCGAGTGGCACTAAAACCACAATCACTTGTGTTGTGCTCGTGGGGCACTAAAAACACAATCACTTGTGTTGTGCTCGTGTGGCACTAAAAACACAATCACTTGTGTTGTGCTCGTGTGGCACTAAAAACACAATAACTTGTGTTATGCTCGTGTGGCACTAAAAACACAATCACTTGTGTTGTGCTCGTGTGGCACTAAAAACACAATAACTTGTGTTGTGCTCGTGTGGCACTAAAAACACTATCACTTGTGTTGTGCTCGTGTTGCACTAAAAACACAATCACTTGTGTTGTGCTCGTGTGGCACTAAAAACACAATAACTTGTGTTGTGCTCGTGGGGCACTAAAAACACAATCACTTGTGTTGTGCTCATGTGGCACTAAAACCAGAATCACTTGTGTTGTGCACGTGGGGCACTAAAAACACAATCGCTTGTGTTGTGCTCGTGTGGCACTAAAAACACAACCACTTGTGCTGTGCTCGTGTGGCACTAAAAACACTATCACTTGTGTTGTGCTCGTGTTGCACTAAAAACACAATCACTTGTGTTGTGCTCGAGTGGCACTAAAACCACAATCACTTGTGTTGTGCTCGTGGGGCACTAAAAACACAATAACTTGTGTTGTGCTCGTGTGGCACTAAAAACACAATCACTTGTGTTGTGCTCGTGTGGCAATAAAACAACAATCACTTGTGTTGTGCTCGTGTGGCACTAAAAACACAATAACTTGTGTTGTGTGCTCGTGTGGCACTAAAACCACAATCACTTGTGTTGTGCTCGTGTGGCACTAAAAATACAATCACTTGTGTTGTGCTCGTGTGGCACTAAAAACACAATCACTTGTGTTTTGCTCGTGTGTCACTAAAAACACAATGGCGTGTGTTGTGCTCGTGTCGCACTAAAAACATAATCAGTTGTGCTGTGCTCGTGTGGCACTAAAAACACAATCACTTGTGTTGTGCTCGTGGGGCACTAAAAATACAATCACTTGTGTTGTGCTCGTGGGGCACTAAAAAAAAAATCACTTGTGTTGTGCTCGTGGGGCACTAAAAACACAATCAATTGTGTTGTGCTCGTGTCGCACTAAAAACACAATTACTTGTGTTGTGCTTGTGGGGTACTAAAAACACAATCACTTGTGTTTTGCTCGTGTGTCACTAAAAACACAATGGCGTGTGTTGTGCTCGTGTCGCACTAAAAATACAATCACTTCTGTTGTGCTCGTGTGGCACTAAAACACAATCACTTGTGTTGTGCTCGTGGGGCAGTAAAAACACAATCACTTGTGTTGTGCTCGTGTTGCACTAAAAACACAATCACTTGTGTTGGCTCGTGGAGCACTAAAAACACAATCACTTGTGTTGTACTCGTGGGGCACTAAAAACACAATCACTTGTGTTGTGCTCGTGTGGCACTAAAACCACAATCATTGTGTTGTGCTCGTGGGGCACTAAAAACACAATCACTTGTGTTGTGCTCGTGTGGCACTAAAAACACAATCACTTGTGTTGTGCTCGTGTGGCACTAAAACCACAATCACTTGTGTTGTGCTCGTGTGGCACTAAAAACACAATCACTTGTGTTGTGCTTGTGTGGCACTAAAAACACAATCACTTGTGTTGTGATCGTGTTGCACTAAAAACACAATCACTTGTGTTGTGCTCGTGTGGCACTAAAAACATACTAACTTGTGTTGTGCTCGTGTGGCACTAAAAACTCCATCACTTGTGTTGTGCTCGTGTTGCACTAAAAACACAATCACTTGTGTTGGCTTGTGGGGCACTAAAAACACAATCACTTGTGTTGTGCTCGTGGGGCACTAAAAACACAATCACTTGTGTTGTGCTCGTGTGGCACTAAAAACACAATAACTTGTGTTGTGCTCGTGTGGCACTAAAAACACTATCACTTGTGTTGTGCTCGTGTTGCACTAAAAACACAATCACTTGTGTTGTGCTCGTGTGGCACTAAAAACACAATAACTTGTGTTGTGCTCGTGGGGCACTAAAAACACAATCACTTGTGTTGTGCTCATGTGGCACTAAAACCACAATCACTTGTGTTGTGCACGTGGGGCACTAAAAACACAATCGCTTGTGTTGTGCTCGTGTGGCACTAAAAACACAATCACTTGTGCTGTGCTCGTGTGGCACTAAAAACACTATCACTTGTGTTGTGCTCGTGGGGCACTAAAAACACAATCACTTGTGTTGCGCTCGTGTGGCACTAAAAACACAATCACTTGTGTTGTGCTCGTGGGGCACTAAAAACACAATCACTTGTGTTGTGCTCGTGTGGTATTAAAAACACAATCAGTTGTGTTGTGTGTTGTGCTCGTGTGGCACTAAAAACACAATCACTTGTGTTGTGCTCGTGGGGCACTTAAAACACAATCACTTGTGTTGTGCTCGTGGGGCACTAAAAACACAATCACTTGTGTTGTGCTCGTGTCGCACTAAAAACACAATTACTTGTGTTGTGCTCGTGGGGTACTAAAAACACAATCACTTGTGTTTTGCTCGTGTGGCACTAAAACCACAATCGCTTGTGTTGTGCTCGTGTCGCACTAAAAACACAATCACTTGTGTTGGCTCGTGGGGCACTAAAAACACAATCACTTGTGTTGTGCTCGTGTCGCACTAAAAACACAATCAGTTGTGCTGTGCTCGTGTGGCACTAAAAACACAATCACTTGTGTTGTGCTGATGGGGCACTAAAAACACAAACACTTGTGTTGTGCTCGTGGGGCACTAAAAAAAAAATCACTTGTGTTGTGCTCGTGGGGCACTAAAAACACAATCAATTGTGTTGTGCTCGTGTCGCACTAAAAACACAATTACTTGTGTTGTGCTTGTGGGGTACTAAAAACACAATCACTTGTGTTTTGCTCGTGTGTCACTAAAAACACAATGGCGTGTGTTGTGCTCGTGTCGCACTAAAAACATAATCAGTTGTGCTGTGCTCGTGTGGCACTAAAAACACAATCACTTGTGTTGTGCTCGTGGGGCACTAAAAATACAATCACTTGTGTTGTGCTCGTGGGGCACTAAAAAAAAAATCACTTGTGTTGTGCTCGTGGGGCACTAAAAACACAATCAATTGTGTTGTGCTCGTGTCGCACTAAAAACACAATTACTTGTGTTGTGCTTGTGGGGTACTAAAAACACAATCACTTGTGTTTTGCTCGTGTGTCACTAAAAACACAATGGCGTGTGTTGTGCTCGTGTCGCACTAAAAATACAATCACTTCTGTTGTGCTCGTGTGGCACTAAAACACAATCACTTGTGTTGTGCTCGTGGGGCAGTAAAAACACAATCACTTGTGTTGTGCTCGTGTTGCACTAAAAACACAATCACTTGTGTTGGCTCGTGGAGCACTAAAAACACAATCACTTGTGTTGTGCTCGTGGGGCACTAAAAACACAATCACTTGTGTTGTGCTCGTGTGGCACTAAAACCACAATCATTGTGTTGTGCTCGTGGGGCACTAAAAACACAATCACTTGTGTTGTGCTCGTGTGGCACTAAAAACACAATCACTTGTGTTGTGCTCGTGTGGCACTAAAACCACAATCACTTGTGTTGTGCTCGTGTGGCACTAAAAACACAATCACTTGTGTTGTGCTTGTGTGGCACTAAAAACACAATCACTTGTGTTGTGATCGTGTTGCACTAAAAACACAATCACTTGTGTTGTGCTCGTGTGGCACTAAAAACATACTAACTTGTGTTGTGCTCGTGTGGCACTAAAAACTCCATCACTTGTGTTGTGCTCGTGTTGCACTAAAAACACAATCACTTGTGTTGGCTTGTGGGGCACTAAAAACACAATCACTTGTGTTGTGCTCGTGGGGCACTAAAAACACAATCACTTGGGTTGTGCTCGAGTGGCACTAAAACCACAATCACTTGTGTTGTGCTCGTGGGGCACTAAAAACACAATCACTTGTGTTGTGCTCGTGTGGCACTAAAAACACAATCACTTGTGTTGTGCTCGTGTGGCACTAAAAACACAATAACTTGTGTTGTGCTCGTGTGGCACTAAAAACACAATCACTTGTGTTGTGCTCGTGTGGCACTAAAAACACAATAACTTGTGTTGTGCTCGTGTGGCACTAAAAACACTATCACTTGTGTTGTGCTCGTGTTGCACTAAAAACACAATCACTTGTGTTGTGCTCGTGTGGCACTAAAAACACAATAACTTGTGTTGTGCTCGTGGGGCACTAAAAACACAATCACTTGTGTTGTGCTCATGTGGCACTAAAACCACAATCACTTGTGTTGTGCACGTGGGGCACTAAAAACACAATCGCTTGTGTTGTGCTCGTGTGGCACTAAAAACACAATCACTTGTGTTGTGCTCGTGTGGCACTAAAAACACAATCAGTTGTGTTGTGCTCGTGGGGCACTAAAAACACAATCACTTGGGTTGCGCTCGTGTGGCACTAAAAACACAATCACTTGTGTTGTGCTCGTGGGGCACTAAAAACACAATCACTTGTGTTGTGCTCGTGTGGTATTAAAAACACAATCAGTTGTGTTGTGTGTTGTGCTCGTGTGGCACTAAAAACACAATCACTTGTTTTGTGCTCGTGGGGCACTTAAAACACAATCACTTGTGTTGTGCTCGTGGGGCACTAAAAACACAATCACTTGTGTTGTGCTCGTGTCGCACTAAAAACACAATTACTTGTGTTGTGCTCGTGGGGTACTAAAAACACAATCACTTGTGTTTTGCTCGTGTGGCACTAAAACCACAATCGCTTGTGTTGTGCTCGTGTCGCACTAAAAACACAATCACTTGTGTTGGCTCGTGGGGCACTAAAAACACAATCACTTGTGTTGTGCTCGTGTCGCACTAAAAACACAATCAGTTGTGCTGTGCTCGTGTGGCACTAAAAACACAATCACTTGTGTTGTGCTGATGGGGCACTAAAAACACAAACACTTGTGTTGTGCTCGTGGGGCACTAAAAAAAAAATCACTTGTGTTGTGCTCGTGGGGCACTAAAAACACAATCAATTGTGTTGTGCTCGTGTCGCACTAAAAACACAATTACTTGTGTTGTGCTTGTGGGGTACTAAAAACACAATCACTTGTGTTTTGCTCGTGTGTCACTAAAAACACAATGGCGTGTGTTGTGCTCGTGTCGCACTAAAAACATAATCAGTTGTGCTGTGCTCGTGTGGCACTAAAAACACAATCACTTGTGTTGTGCTCGTGGGGCACTAAAAATACAATCACTTGTGTTGTGCTCGTGGGGCACTAAAAAAAAAATCACTTGTGTTGTGCTCGTGGGGCACTAAAAACACAATCAATTGTGTTGTGCTCGTGTCGCACTAAAAACACAATTACTTGTGTTGTGCTTGTGGGGTACTAAAAACACAATCACTTGTGTTTTGCTCGTGTGTCACTAAAAACACAATGGCGTGTGTTGTGCTCGTGTCGCACTAAAAATACAATCACTTCTGTTGTGCTCGTGTGGCACTAAAACACAATCACTTGTGTTGTGCTCGTGGGGCAGTAAAAACACAATCACTTGTGTTGTGCTCGTGTTGCACTAAAAACACAATCACTTGTGTTGGCTCGTGGAGCACTAAAAACACAATCACTTGTGTTGTGCTCGTGGGGCACTAAAAACACAATCACTTGTGTTGTGCTCGTGTGGCACTAAAACCACAATCATTGTGTTGTGCTCGTGGGGCACTAAAAACACAATCACTTGTGTTGTGCTCGTGTGGCACTAAAAACACAATCACTTGTGTTGTGCTCGTGTGGCACTAAAACCACAATCACTTGTGTTGTGCTCGTGTGGCACTAAAAACACAATCACTTGTGTTGTGCTCGTGTGGCACTAAAAACGCAATCACTTGTGTTGTGATCGTGTTGCACTAAAAACACAATCACTTGTGTTATGCTCGTGTGGCACTAAAAACATACTAACTTGTGTTGTGCTCGTGTGGCACTAAAAACTCCATCACTTGTGTTGTGCTCGTGTTGCACTAAAAACACAATCACTTGTGTTGTGCTCGTGTGGCACTAAAAACACAATAACTTGTGTTGTGCTCGTGTGGCACTAAAAACACAATCGCTTGTGTTGCGCTCGTGTCGCATTAAAACAGAATCACTTGTGTTGCGCTCGTGTGGCACTAAAAACACAATCACTTGTGTTGTTCTCGTGAGGCACTAAAACACAATCACTTATGTTGTGCTCGTGTGGCACAAAAAAACCACAATCACTTGTGTTGTGCTCGTGTGGCACTAAAAACACAATGGCGTGTGTTGTGCTCGTGTCGCACTAAAAACATAATCAGTTGTGCTGTGCTCGTGTGGCACTAAAAACACAATCACTTGTGTTGTGCTCGTGGGGCACTAAAAATACAATCACTTGTGTTGTGCTCGTGGGGCACTAAAAAAAAATCACTTGTGTTGTGCTCGTGGGGCACTAAAAACACAATCACTTGTGTTGTGCTCGTGGGGCACTAAAAACACAATCACTTGGGTTGTGCTCGAGTGGCACTAAAACCACAATCACTTGTGTTGTGCTCGTGGGGCACTAAAAACACAATCACTTGTGTTGTGCTCGTGTGGCACTAAAAACACAATCACTTGTGTTGTGCTCGTGTGGCACTAAAAACACAATAACTTGTGTTGTGCTCGTGTGGCACTAAAAACACTATCACTTGTGTTGTGCTCGTGTTGCACTAAAAACACAATCACTTGTGTTGTGCTCGTGTGGCACTAAAAACACAATAACTTGTGTTGTGCTCGTGGGGCACTAAAAACACAATCACTTGTGTTGTGCTCGTGTGGCACTAAAAACACAATCACTTGTGTTGTGCTCGTGTGGCACTAAAACCACAATCACTTGTGTTGTGCTCGTGTGGCACTAAAAACACAATCACTTGTGTTGTGCTCGTGTGGCACTAAAAACACAATCACTTGTGTTGTGATCGTGTTGCACTAAAAACACAATCACTTGTGCTGTGCTCGTGTGGCACTAAAAACACTATCACTTGTGTTGTGCTCGTGTTGCACTAAAAACACAACCACTTGTGCTGTGCTCGTGTGGCACTAAAAACACTATCACTTGTGTTGTGCTCGTGTTGCACTAAAAACACAACCACTTGTGCTGTGCTCGTGTGGCACTAAAAACACTATCACTTGTGTTGTGCTCGTGTTGCACTAAAAACACAATCACTTGTGTTGTGCTCGAGTGGCACTAAAACCACAATCACTTGTGTTGTGCTCGTGGGGCACTAAAAACACAATAACTTGTGTTGTGCTCGTGTGGCACTAAAAACACAATCACTTGTGTTGTGCTCGTGTGGCAATAAAACAACAATCACTTGTGTTGTGCTCGTGTGGCACTAAAAACACAATCACTTGTGTTGTGTGCTCGTGTGGCACTAAAACCACAATCACTTGTGTTGTGCTCGTGTGGCACTAAAAATACAATCACTTGTGTTGTGCTCGTGTGGCACTAAAAACACAATCACTTGTGTTTTGCTCGTGTGTCACTAAAAACACAATGGCGTGTGTTGTGCTCGTGTCGCACTAAAAACATAATCAGTTGTGCTGTGCTCGTGTGGCACTAAAAATACAATCACTTGTGTTGTGCTCGTGGGGCACTAAAAAAAAAATCACTTGTGTTGTGCTCGTGGGGCACTAAAAACACAATCAATTGTGTTGTGCTCGTGTCGCACTAAAAACACAATTACTTGTGTTGTGCTTGTGGGGTACTAAAAACACAATCACTTGTGTTTTGCTCGTGTGTCACTAAAAACACAATGGCGTGTGTTGTGCTCGTGTCGCACTAAAAATACAATCACTTCTGTTGTGCTCGTGTGGCACTAAAACACAATCACTTGTGTTGTGCTCGTGGGGCAGTAAAAACACAATCACTTGTGTTGTGCTCGTGTTGCACTAAAAACACAATCACTTGTGTTGGCTCGTGGAGCACTAAAAACACAATCACTTGTGTTGTGCTCGTGGGGCACTAAAAACACAATCACTTGTGTTGTGCTCGTGTGGCACTAAAACCACAATCATTGTGTTGTGCTCGTGGGGCACTAAAAACACAATCACTTGTGTTGTGCTCGTGTGGCACTAAAAACACAATCACTTGTGTTGTGCTCGTGTGGCACTAAAACCACAATCACTTGTGTTGTGCTCGTGTGGCACTAAAAACACAATCACTTGTGTTGTGCTTGTGTGGCACTAAAAACACAATCACTTGTGTTGTGATCGTGTTGCACTAAAAACACAATCACTTGTGTTGTGCTCGTGTGGCACTAAAAACATACTAACTTGTGTTGTGCTCGTGTGGCACTAAAAACTCCATCACTTGTGTTGTGCTCGAGTTGCACTAAAAACACAATCACTTGTGTTGGCTTGTGGGGCACTAAAAACACAATCACTTGTGTTGTGCTCGTGGGGCACTAAAAACACAATCACTTGGGTTGTGCTCGAGTGGCACTAAAACCACAATCACTTGTGTTGTGCTCGTGGGGCACTAAAAACACAATCACTTGTGTTGTGCTCGTGTGGCACTAAAAACACAATCACTTGTGTTGTGCTCGTGTGGCACTAAAAACACAATAACTTGTGTTGTGCTCGTGTGGCACTAAAAACACTATCACTTGTGTTGTGCTCGTGTTGCACTAAAAACACAATCACTTGTGTTGTGCTCGTGTGGCACTAAAAACACAATAACTTGTGTTGTGCTCGTGGGGCACTAAAAACACAATCACTTGTGTTGTGCTCGTGTGGCACTAAAAACACAATCACTTGTGTTGTGCTCGTGTGGCACTAAAACCACAATCACTTGTGTTGTGCTCGTGTGGCACTAAAAACACAATCACTTGTGTTGTGATCGTGTTGCACTAAAAACACAATCACTTGTGCTGTGCTCGTGTGGCACTAAAAACACTATCACTTGTGTTGTGCTCGTGTTGCACTAAAAACACAACCACTTGTGCTGTGCTCGTGTGGCACTAAAAACACTATCACTTGTGTTGTGCTCGTGTTGCACTAAAAACACAACCACTTGTGCTGTGCTCGTGTGGCACTAAAAACACAATCACTTGTGTTGTGCTCGTGGGGCACTAAAAATACAATCACTTGTGTTGTGCTCGTGGGGCACTAAAAAAAAAATCACTTGTGTTGTGCTCGTGGGGCACTAAAAACACAATCAATTGTGTTGTGCTCGTGTCGCACTAAAAACACAATTACTTGTGTTGTGCTTGTGGGGTACTAAAAACACAATCACTTGTGTTTTGCTCGTGTGTCACTAAAAACACAATGGCGTGTGTTGTGCTCGTGTCGCACTAAAAATACAATCACTTCTGTTGTGCTCGTGTGGCACTAAAACACAATCACTTGTGTTGTGCTCGTGGGGCAGTAAAAACACAATCACTTGTGTTGTGCTCGTGTTGCACTAAAAACACAATCACTTGTGTTGGCGCGTGGAGCACTAAAAACACAATCACTTGTGTTGTGCACGTGGGGCACTAAAAACACAATCACTTGTGTTGTGCTCGTGTGGCACTAAAAACACAATCACTTGTGTTGTGCTCGTGTGGCACTAAAAACACAATCACTTGTGTTGTGCTCGTGTGGCACTAAAACCACAATCACTTGTGTTGTGCTCGTGTGGCACTAAAAACACAATCACTTGTGTTGTGCTCGTGTGGCACTAAAAACACAATTACTTGTGTTGTGCTTGTGGGGTACTAAAAACACAATCACTTGTGTTTTGCTCGTGTGTCACTAAAAACACAATGGCGTGTGTTGTGCTCGTGTCGCACTAAAAATACAATCACTTCTGTTGTGCTCGTGTGGCACTAAAACACAATCACTTGTGTTGTGCTCGTGGGGCAGTAAAAACACAATCACTTGTGTTGTGCTCGTGTTGCACTAAAAACACAATCACTTGTGTTGGCTCGTGGAGCACTAAAAACACAATCACTTGTGTTGTGCTCGTGGGGCACTAAAAACACAATCACTTGTGTTGTGCTCGTGTGGCACTAAAACCACAATCATTGTGTTGTGCTCGTGGGGCACTAAAAACACAATCACTTGTGTTGTGCTCGTGTGGCACTAAAAACACAATCACTTGTGTTGTGCTCGTGTGGCACTAAAACCACAATCACTTGTGTTGTGCTCGTGTGGCACTAAAAACACAATCACTTGTGTTGTGCTTGTGTGGCACTAAAAACACAATCACTTGTGTTGTGATCGTGTTGCACTAAAAACACAATCACTTGTGTTGTGCTCGTGTGGCACTAAAAACATACTAACTTGTGTTGTGCTCGTGTGGCACTAAAAACTCCATCACTTGTGTTGTGCTCGTGTTGCACTAAAAACACAATCACTTGTGTTGGCTTGTGGGGCACTAAAAACACAATCACTTGTGTTGTGCTCGTGGGGCACTAAAAACACAATCACTTGGGTTGTGCTCGAGTGGCACTAAAACCACAATCACTTGTGTTGTGCTCGTGGGGCACTAAAAACACAATCACTTGTGTTGTGCTCGTGTGGCACTAAAAACACAATCACTTGTGTTGTGCTCGTGTGGCACTAAAAACACAATAACTTGTGTTGTGCTCGTGTGGCACTAAAAACACAATCACTTGTGTTGTGCTCGTGTGGCACTAAAAACACAATAACTTGTGTTGTGCTCGTGTGGCACTAAAAACACTATCACTTGTGTTGTGCTCGTGTTGCACTAAAAACACAATCACTTGTGTTGTGCTCGTGTGGCACTAAAAACACAATAACTTGTGTTGTGCTCGTGGGGCACTAAAAACACAATCACTTGTGTTGTGCTCATGTGGCACTAAAACCACAATCACTTGTGTTGTGCACGTGGGGCACTAAAAACACAATCGCTTGTGTTGTGCTCGTGTGGCACTAAAAACACAATCATTTGTGTTGTGCTCGTGTGGCACTAAAAACACAATCAGTTGTGTTGTGCTCGTGGGGCACTAAAAACACAATCACTTGTGTTGCGCTCGTGTGGCACTAAAAACACAATCACTTGTGTTGTGCTCGTGGGGCACTAAAAACACAATCACTTGTGTTGTGCTCGTGTGGTATTAAAAACACAATCAGTTGTGTTGTGTGTTGTGCTCGTGTGGCACTAAAAACACAATCACTTGTGTTGTGCTCGTGGGGCACTTAAAACACAATCACTTGTGTTGTGCTCGTGGGGCACTAAAAACACGATCACTTGTGTTGTGCTCGTGTCGCACTAAAAACACAATTACTTGTGTTGTGCTCGTGGGGTACTAAAAACACAATCACTTGTGTTTTGCTCGTGTGGCACTAAAACCACAATCGCTTGTGTTGTGCTCGTGTCGCACTAAAAACACAATCACTTGTGTTGGCTCGTGGGGCACTAAAAACACAATCACTTGTGTTGTGCTCGTGTCGCACTAAAAACACAATCAGTTGTGCTGTGCTCGTGTGGCACTAAAAACACAATCACTTGTGTTGTGCTGATGGGGCACTAAAAACACAAACACTTGTGTTGTGCTCGTGGGGCACTAAAAAAAAAATCACTTGTGTTGTGCTCGTGGGGCACTAAAAACACAATCAATTGTGTTGTGCTCGTGTCGCACTAAAAACACAATTACTTGTGTTGTGCTTGTGGGGTACTAAAAACACAATCACTTGTGTTTTGCTCGTGTGTCACTAAAAACACAATGGCGTGTGTTGTGCTCGTGTCGCACTAAAAACATAATCAGTTGTGCTGTGCTCGTGTGGCACTAAAAACACAATCACTTGTGTTGTGCTCGTGGGGCACTAAAAATACAATCACTTGTGTTGTGCTCGTGGGGCACTAAAAAAAAAATCACTTGTGTTGTGCTCGTGGGGCACTAAAAACACAATCAATTGTGTTGTGCTCGTGTCGCACTAAAAACACAATTACTTGTGTTGTGCTTGTGGGGTACTAAAAACACAATCACTTGTGTTTTGCTCGTGTGTCACTAAAAACACAATGGCGTGTGTTGTGCTCGTGTCGCACTAAAAATACAATCACTTCTGTTGTGCTCGTGTGGCACTAAAACACAATCACTTGTGTTGTGCTCGTGGGGCAGTAAAAACACAATCACTTGTGTTGTGCTCGTGTTGCACTAAAAACACAATCACTTGTGTTGGCTCGTGGAGCACTAAAAACACAATCACTTGTGTTGTGCTCGTGGGGCACTAAAAACACAATCACTTGTGTTGTGCTCGTGTGGCACTAAAACCACAATCATTGTGTTGTGCTCGTGGGGCACTAAAAACACAATCACTTGTGTTGTGCTCGTGTGGCACTAAAAACACAATCACTTGTGTTGTGCTCGTGTGGCACTAAAACCACAATCACTTGTGTTGTGCTCGTGTGGCACTAAAAACACAATCACTTGTGTTGTGCTCGTGTGGCACTAAAAACACAATCACTTGTGTTGTGATCGTGTTGCACTAAAAACACAATCACTTGTGTTATGCTCGTGTGGCACTAAAAACATACTAACTTGTGTTGTGCTCGTGTGGCACTAAAAACTCCATCACTTGTGTTGTGCTCGTGTTGCACTAAAAACACAATCACTTGTGTTGTGCTCGTGTGGCACTAAAAACACAATAACTTGTGTTGTGCTCGTGTGGCACTAAAAACACAATCGCTTGTGTTGCGCTCGTGTCGCATTAAAACAGAATCACTTGTGTTGCGCTCGTGTGGCACTAAAAACACAATCACTTGTGTTGTTCTCGTGAGGCACTAAAACACAATCACTTATGTTGTGCTCGTGTGGCACAAAAAAACCACAATCACTTGTGTTGTGCTCGTGTGGCACTAAAAACACAATCACTTGTGTTGTGCTGATGGGCACTAAAAACACAATCACTTGTGTTGTGCTCGTGAGGCACTAAAAACACAATCACTTATGTTGTGCTCGTGTGGCACTAAAAACACTATCACTTGTGTTGTGCTCGTGTTGCACTAAAAACACAATCACTTGTGCTCTGCTCGTGTGGCACTAAAAACACAATCACTTATGTTGTGCTCGTGTGGCACTAAAAACACTATCACTTGTGTTGGGCTCGTGTTGCACTAAAAACACAATTACTTGTGTTGTGCTTGTGGGGTACTAAAAACACAATCACTTGTGTTTTGCTCGTGTGTCACTAAAAACACAATG
Organism: Nemertoderma westbladi; assembly: GCA_032718475.1. Lineage (NCBI taxonomy): Eukaryota > Metazoa > Xenacoelomorpha > Nemertodermatida > Nemertodermatidae > Nemertoderma > Nemertoderma westbladi. The sequence goes on along the minus strand of JAUCBJ010003501.1, from coordinate 57,291 downwards.
GCGTGTGTTGTGCTCGTGTCGCACTAAAAATACAATCACTTCTGTTGTGCTCGTGTGGCACTAAAACACAATCACTTGTGTTGTGCTCGTGGGGCAGTAAAAACACAATCACTTGTGTTGTGCTCGTGTTGCACTAAAAACACAATCACTTGTGTTGGCTCGTGGAGCACTAAATACACAATCACTTGTGTTGTGCTCGTGGGGCACTAAAAACACAATCACTTGTGTTGTGCTCGTGTGGCACTAAAACCACAATCATTGTGTTGTGCTCGTGGGGCACTAAAAACACAATCACTTGTGTTGTGCTCGTGTGGCACTAAAAACACAATCACTTGTGTTGTGCTCGTGTGGCACTAAAACCACAATCACTTGTATTGTGCTCGTGTGGCACTAAAAACACAATCGCTTGTGTTGCGCTCGTGTCGCATTAAAACAGAATCACTTGTGTTGCGCTCGTGTGGCACTAAAAACACAATCACTTGTGTTGTTCTCGTGAGGCACTAAAACACAATCACTTATGTTGTGCTCGTGTGGCACTAAAACAACAATCACTTGTGTTGTGCTCGTGGGGCACTAAAAACACAATCACTGGTGTTGTGCTTGTGTTGCACTAAAAACACAATCACTTGTGTTGTGCTCGTGGGGCACTAAAAACACAATCACTTGGGTTGTGCTCGAGTGGCACTAAAACGACAATCACTTGTGTTGTGCTCGTGGGGCACTAAAAACACAATCACTTGTGTTGTGCTCGTGTGGCACTAAAAACACAATCACTTGTGTTGTGCTCGTGTGGCACTAAAAACACAATAACTTGTGTTGTGCTCGTGTGGCACTAAAAACACTATCACTTGTGTTGTGCTCGTGTTGCACTAAAAACACAATCACTTGTGTTGTGCTCGTGTGGCACTAAAAACACAATAACTTGTGTTGTGCTCGTGGGGCACTAAAAACACAATCACTTGTGTTGTGCTCGTGTGGCACTAAAAACACAATCACTTGTGTTGTGCTCGTGTGGCACTAAAACCACAATCACTTGTGTTGTGCTCGTGTGGCACTAAAAACACAATCACTTGTGTTGTGCTCGTGTGGCACTAAAAACACAATCACTTGTGTTGTGATCGTGTTGCACTAAAAACACAATCACTTGTGCTGTGCTCGTGTGGCACTAAAAACACCATCACTTGTGTTGTGCTCGTGTTGCACTAAAAACACAACCACTTGTGCTGTGCTCGTGTGGCACTAAAAACACTATCACTTGTGTTGTGCTCGTGTTGCACTAAAAACACAACCACTTGTGCTGTGCTCGTGTGGCACTAAAAACACTATCACTTGTGTTGTGCTCGTGTTGCACTAAAAACACAATCACTTGTGTTGTGCTCGAGTGGCACTAAAACCACAATCACTTGTGTTGTGCTCGTGGGGCACTAAAAACACAATAACTTGTGTTGTGCTCGTGTGGCACTAAAAACACAATCACTTGTGTTGTGCTCGTGTGGCAATAAAACAACAATCACTTGTGTTGTGCTCGTGTGGCACTAAAAACACAATCACTTGTGTTGTGTGCTCGTGTGGCACTAAAACCACAATCACTTGTGTTGTGCTCGTGTGGCACTAAAAATACAATCACTTGTGTTGTGCTCGTGTGGCACTAAAAACACAATCACTTGTGTTTTGCTCGTGTGTCACTAAAAACACAATGGCGTGTGTTGTGCTCGTGTCGCACTAAAAACATAATCAGTTGTGCTGTGCTCGTGTGGCACTAAAAACACAATCACTTGTGTTGTGCTCGTGGGGCACTAAAAATACAATCACTTGTGTTGTGCTCGTGGGGCACTAAAAAAAAAATCACTTGTGTTGTGCTCGTGGGGCACTAAAAACACAATCAATTGTGTTGTGCTCGTGTCGCACTAAAAACACAATTACTTGTGTTGTGCTTGTGGGGTACTAAAAACACAATCACTTGTGTTTTGCTCGTGTGTCACTAAAAACACAATGGCGTGTGTTGTGCTCGTGTCGCACTAAAAATACAATCACTTCTGTTGTGCTCGTGTGGCACTAAAACACAATCACTTGTGTTGTGCTCGTGGGGCAGTAAAAACACAATCACTTGTGTTGTGCTCGTGTTGCACTAAAAACACAATCACTTGTGTTGGCTCGTGGAGCACTAAAAACACAATCACTTGTGTTGTGCTCGTGGGGCACTAAAAACACAATCACTTGTGTTGTGCTCGTGTGGCACTAAAACCACAATCATTGTGTTGTGCTCGTGGGGCACTAAAAACACAATCACTTGTGTTGTGCTCGTGTGGCACTAAAAACACAATCACTTGTGTTGTGCTCGTGTGGCACTAAAACCACAATCACTTGTGTTGTGCTCGTGTGGCACTAAAAACACAATCACTTGTGTTGTGCTTGTGTGGCACTAAAAACACAATCACTTGTGTTGTGATCGTGTTGCACTAAAAACACAATCACTTGTGTTGTGCTCGTGTGGCACTAAAAACATACTAACTTGTGTTGTGCTCGTGTGGCACTAAAAACTCCATCACTTGTGTTGTGCTCGAGTTGCACTAAAAACACAATCACTTGTGTTGGCTTGTGGGGCACTAAAAACACAATCACTTGTGTTGTGCTCGTGGGGCACTAAAAACACAATCACTTGGGTTGTGCTCGAGTGGCACTAAAACCACAATCACTTGTGTTGTGCTCGTGGGGCACTAAAAACACAATCACTTGTGTTGTGCTCGTGTGGCACTAAAAACACAATCACTTGTGTTGTGCTCGTGTGGCACTAAAAACACAATAACTTGTGTTGTGCTCGTGTGGCACTAAAAACACTATCACTTGTGTTGTGCTCGTGTTGCACTAAAAACACAATCACTTGTGTTGTGCTCGTGTGGCACTAAAAACACAATAACTTGTGTTGTGCTCGTGGGGCACTAAAAACACAATCACTTGTGCTGTGCTCGTGTGGCACTAAAAACACAATCACTTGTGTTGTGCTCGTGTGGCACTAAAACCACAATCACTTGTGTTGTGCTCGTGTGGCACTAAAAACACAATCACTTGTGTTGTGATCGTGTTGCACTAAAAACACAATCACTTGTGCTGTGCTCGTGTGGCACTAAAAACACTATCACTTGTGTTGTGCTCGTGTTGCACTAAAAACACAACCACTTGTGCTGTGCTCGTGTGGCACTAAAAACACTATCACTTGTGTTGTGCTCGTGTTGCACTAAAAACACAACCACTTGTGCTGTGCTCGTGTGGCACTAAAAACACAATCACTTGTGTTGTGCTCGTGGGGCACTAAAAATACAATCACTTGTGTTGTGCTCGTGGGGCACTAAAAAAAAAATCACTTGTGTTGTGCTCGTGGGGCACTAAAAACACAATCAATTGTGTTGTGCTCGTGTCGCACTAAAAACACAATTACTTGTGTTGTGCTTGTGGGGTACTAAAAACACAATCACTTGTGTTTTGCTCGTGTGTCACTAAAAACACAATGGCGTGTGTTGTGCTCGTGTCGCACTAAAAATACAATCACTTCTGTTGTGCTCGTGTGGCACTAAAACACAATCACTTGTGTTGTGCTCGTGGGGCAGTAAAAACACAATCACTTGTGTTGTGCTCGTGTTGCACTAAAAACACAATCACTTGTGTTGGCTCGTGGAGCACTAAAAACACAATCACTTGTGTTGTGCTCGTGGGGCACTAAAAACACAATCACTTGTGTTGTGCTCGTGTGGCACTAAAACCACAATCATTGTGTTGTGCTCGTGGGGCACTAAAAACACAATCACTTGTGTTGTGCTCGTGTGGCACTAAAAACACAATCACTTGTGTTGTGCTCGTGTGGCACTAAAACCACAATCACTTGTGTTGTGCTCGTGTGGCACTAAAAACACAATCACTTGTGTTGTGCTCGTGTGGCACTAAAAATACAATCACTTGTGTTGTGCTCGTGTGGCACTAAAAACACAATCACTTGTGTTTTGCTCGTGTGTCACTAAAAACACAATGGCGTGTGTTGTGCTCGTGTCGCACTAAAAACATAATCAGTTGTGCTGTGCTCGTGTGGCACTAAAAACACAATCACTTGTGTTGTGCTCGTGGGGCACTAAAAATACAATCACTTGTGTTGTGCTCGTGGGGCACTAAAAAAAAAATCACTTGTGTTGTGCTCGTGGGGCACTAAAAACACAATCAATTGTGTTGTGCTCGTGTCGCACTAAAAACACAATTACTTGTGTTGTGCTTGTGGGGTACTAAAAACACAATCACTTGTGTTTTGCTCGTGTGTCACTAAAAACGCAATGGCGTGTGTTGTGCTCGTGTCGCACTAAAAATACAATCACTTCTGTTGTGCTCGTGTGGCACTAAAACACAATCACTTGTGTTGTGCTCGTGGGGCAGTAAAAACACAATCACTTGTGTTGTGCTCGTGTTGCACTAAAAACACAATCACTTGTGTTGGCTCGTGGAGCACTAAAAACACAATCACTTGTGTTGTGCTCGTGGGGCACTAAAAACACAATCACTTGTGTTGTGCTCGTGTGGCACTAAAACCACAATCATTGTGTTGTGCTCGTGGGGCACTAAAAACACAATCACTTGTGTTGTGCTCGTGTGGCACTAAAAACACAATCACTTGTGTTGTGCTCGTGTGGCACTAAAACCACAATCACTTGTGTTGTGCTCGTGTGGCACTAAAAACACAATCACTTGTGTTGTGCTTGTGTGGCACTAAAAACACAATCACTTGTGTTGTGATCGTGTTGCACTAAAAACACAATCACTTGTGTTGTGCTCGTGTGGCACTAAAAACATACTAACTTGTGTTGTGCTCGTGTGGCACTAAAAACTCCATCACTTGTGTTGTGCTCGTGTTGCACTAAAAACACAATCACTTGTGTTGGCTTGTGGGGCACTAAAAACACAATCACTTGTGTTGTGCTCATGGGGCACTAAAAACACAATCACTTGGGTTGTGCTCGAGTGGCACTAAAACCACAATCACTTGTGTTGTGCTCGTGGGGCACTAAAAACACAATCACTTGTGTTGTGCTCGTGTGGCACTAAAAACACAATCACTTGTGTTGTGCTCGTGTGGCACTAAAAACACAATAACTTGTGTTGTGCTCGTGTGGCACTAAAAACACAATCACTTGTGTTGTGCTCGTGTGGCACTAAAAACACAATAACTTGTGTTGTGCTCGTGTGGCACTAAAAACACAATCACTTGTGTTGTGCTCGTGTGGCACTAAAAACACAATAACTTGTGTTGTGCTCGTGGGGCACTAAAAACACAATCACTTGTGTTGTGCTCGTGTGGCACTAAAAACACAATCACTTGTGTTGTGCTCGTGTGGCACTAAAACCACAATCACTTGTGTTGTGCTCGTGTGGCACTAAAAACACAATCACTTGTGTTGTGCTCGTGTGGCACTAAAAACACAATCACTTGTGTTGTGATCGTGTTGCACTAAAAACACAATCACTTGTGCTGTGCTCGTGTGGCACTAAAAACACTATCACTTGTGTTGTGCTCGTGTTGCACTAAAAACACAACCACTTGTGCTGTGCTCGTGTGGCACTAAAAACACTATCACTTGTGTTGTGCTCGTGTTGCACTAAAAACACAACCACTTGTGCTGTGCTCGTGTGGCACTAAAAACACTATCACTTGTGTTGTGCTCGTGTTGCACTAAAAACACAATCACTTGTGTTGTGCTCGAGTGGCACTAAAACCACAATCACTTGTGTTGTGCTCGTGGGGCACTAAAAACACAATAACTTGTGTTGTGCTCGTGTGGCACTAAAAACACAATCACTTGTGTTGTGCTCGTGGGGCACTAAAAACACAATCACTGGTGTTGTGCTTGTGTTGCACTAAAAACACAATCACTTGTGTTGGCTTGTGGGGCACTAAAAACACAATCACTTGTGTTGTGCTCGTGGGGCACTAAAAACACAATCACTTGGGTTGTGCTCGAGTGGCACTAAAACCACAATCACTTGTGTTGTGCTCGTGGGGCACTAAAAACACAATCACTTGTGTTGTGCTCGTGTGGCACTAAAAACACAATCACTTGTGTTGTGCTCGTGTGGCACTAAAAACACAATAACTTGTGTTGTGCTCGTGTGGCACTAAAAACACTATCACTTGTGTTGTGCTCGTGTTGCACTAAAAACACAATCACTTGTGTTGTGCTCGTGTGGCACTAAAAACACAATAACTTGTGTTGTGCTCGTGGGGCACTAAAAACACAATCACTTGTGTTGTGCTCGTGTGGCACTAAAAACACAATCACTTGTGTTGTGCTCGTGTGGCACTAAAACCACAATCACTTGTGTTGTGCTCGTGTGGCACTAAAAACACAATCACTTGTGTTGTGCTCGTGTGGCACTAAAAACACAATCACTTGTGTTGTGATCGTGTTGCACTAAAAACACAATCACTTGTGCTGCGCTCGTGTGGCACTAAAAACACTATCACTTGTGTTGTGCTCGTGTTGCACTAAAAACACAACCATTTGTGCTGTGCTCGTGTGGCACTAAAAACACTATCACTTGTGTTGTGCTCGTGTTGCACTAAAAACACAACCACTTGTGCTGTGCTCGTGTGGCACTAAAAACACTATCACTTGTGTTGTGCTCGTGTTGCACTAAAAACACAATCACTTGTGTTGTGCTCGAGTGGCACTAAAACCACAATCACTTGTGTTGTGCTCGTGGGGCACTAAAAACACAATAACTTGTGTTGTGCTCGTGTGGCACTAAAAACACAATCACTTGTGTTGTGCTCGTGTGGCAATAAAACAACAATCACTTGTGTTGTGCTCGTGTGGCACTAAAAACACAATCACTTGTGTTGTGTGCTCGTGTGGCACTAAAACCACAATCACTTGTGTTGTGCTCGTGTGGCACTAAAAATACAATCACTTGTGTTGTGCTCGTGTGGCACTAAAAACACAATCACTTGTGTTTTGCTCGTGTGTCACTAAAAACACAATGGCGTGTGTTGTGCTCGTGTCGCACTAAAAACATAATCAGTTGTGCTGTGCTCGTGTGGCACTAAAAACACAATCACTTGTGTTGTGCTCGTGGGGCACTAAAAATACAATCACTTGTGTTGTGCTCGTGGGGCACAAAAAAAAAATCACTTGTGTTGTGCTCGTGGGGCACTAAAAACACAATCAATTGTGTTGTGCTCGTGTCGCACTAAAAACACAATTACTTGTGTTGTGCTTGTGGGGTACTAAAAACACAATCACTTGTGTTTTGCTCGTGTGTCACTAAAAACACAATGGCGTGTGTTGTGCTCGTGTCGCACTAAAAATACAATCACTTCTGTTGTGCTCGTGTGGCACTAAAACACAATCACTTGTGTTGTGCTCGTGGGGCAGTAAAAACACAATCACTTGTGTTGTGCTCGTGTTGCACTAAAAACACAATCACTTGTGTTGGCTCGTGGAGCACTAAAAACACAATCACTTGTGTTGTGCTCGTGGGGCACTAAAAACACAATCACTTGTGTTGTGCTCGTGTGGCACTAAAACCACAATCATTGTGTTGTGCTCGTGGGGCACTAAAAACACAATCACTTGTGTTGTGCTCGTGTGGCACTAAAAACACAATCACTTGTGTTGTGCTCGTGTGGCACTAAAACCACAATCACTTGTGTTGTGCTCGTGTGGCACTAAAAACACAATCGCTTGTGTTGCGCTCGTGTCGCATTAAAACAGAATCACTTGTGTTGCGCTCGTGTGGCACTAAAAACACAATCACTTGTGTTGTTCTCGTGAGGCACTAAAACACAATCACTTATGTTGTGCTCGTGTGGCACTAAAACAACAATCACTTGTGTTGTGCTCGTGGGGCACTAAAAACACAATCACTGGTGTTGTGCTTGTGTTGCACTAAAAACACAATCACTTGTGTTGGCTTGTGGGGCACTAAAAACACAATCACTTGTGTTGTGCTCGTGGGGCACTAAAAACACAATCACTTGGGTTGTGCTCGAGTGGCACTAAAACCACAATCACTTGTGTTGTGCTCGTGGGGCACTAAAAACACAATCACTTGTGTTGTGCTCGTGTGGCACTAAAAACACAATCACTTGTGTTGTGCTCGTGTGGCACTAAAAACACAATAACTTGTGTTGTGCTCGTGTGGCACTAAAAACACTATCACTTGTGTTGTGCTCGTGTTGCACTAAAAACACAATCACTTGTGTTGTGCTCGTGTGGCACTAAAAACACAATAACTTGTGTTGTGCTCGTGGGGCACTAAAAACACAATCACTTGTGTTGTGCTCGTGTGGCACTAAAAACACAATCACTTGTGTTGTGCTCGTGTGGCACTAAAACCACAATCACTTGTGTTGTGCTCGTGTGGCACTAAAAACACAATCACTTGTGTTGTGCTCGTGTGGCACTAAAAACACAATCACTTGTGTTGTGATCGTGTTGCACTAAAAACACAATCACTTGTGCTGTGCTCGTGTGGCACTAAAAACACTATCACTTGTGTTGTGCTCGTGTTGCACTAAAAACACAACGACTTGTGCTGTGCTCGTGTGGCACTAAAAACACTATCACTTGTGTTGTGCTCGTGTTGCACTAAAAACACAACCACTTGTGCTGTGCTCGTGTGGCACTAAAAACACTATCACTTGTGTTGTGCTCGTGTTGCACTAAAAACACAATCACTTGTGTTGTGCTCGAGTGGCACTAAAACCACAATCACTTGTGTTGTGCTCGTGGGGCACTAAAAACACAATAACTTGTGTTGTGCTCGTGTGGCACTAAAAACACAATCACTTGTGTTGTGCTCGTGTGGCAATAAAACAACAATCACTTGTGTTGTGCTCGTGTGGCACTAAAAACACAATCACTTATGTTGTGTGCTCGTGTGGCACTAAAACCACAATCACTTGTGTTGTGCTCGTGTGGCACTAAAAATACAATCACTTGTGTTGTGCTCGTGTGGCACTAAAAACACAATCACTTGTGTTTTGCTCGTGTGTCACTAAAAACACAATGGCGTGTGTTGTGCTCGTGTCGCACTAAAAACATAATCAGTTGTGCTGTGCTCGTGTGGCACTAAAAACACAATCACTTGTGTTGTGCTCGTGGGGCACTAAAAATACAATCACTTGTGTTGTGCTCGTGGGGCACTAAAAAAAAATCACTTGTGTTGTGCTCGTGGGGCACTAAAAACACAATCAATTGTGTTGTGCTCGTGTCGCACTAAAAACACAATTACTTGTGTTGTGCTTGTGGGGTACTAAAAACACAATCACTTGTGTTTTGCTCGTGTGTCACTAAAAACACAATGGCGTGTGTTGTGCTCGTGTCGCACTAAAAATACAATCACTTCTGTTGTGCTCGTGTGGCACTAAAACACAATCACTTGTGTTGTGCTCGTGGGGCAGTAAAAACACAATCACTTGTGTTGTGCTCGTGTTGCACTAAAAACACAATCACTTGTGTTGGCTCGTGGAGCACTAAAAACACAATCACTTGTGTTGTGCTCGTGGGGCACTAAAAACACAATCACTTGTGTTGTGCTCGTGTGGCACTAAAACCACAATCATTGTGTTGTGCTCGTGGGGCACTAAAAACACAATCACTTGTGTTGTGCTCGTGTGGCACTAAAAACACAATCACTTGTGTTGTGCTCGTGTGGCACTAAAACCACAATCACTTGTGTTGTGCTCGTGTGGCACTAAAAACACAATCACTTGTGTTGTGCTTGTGTGGCACTAAAAACACAATCACTTGTGTTGTGATCGTGTTGCACTAAAAACACAATTACTTGTGTTGTGCTCGTGTGGCACTAAAAACATACTAACTTGTGTTGTGCTCGTGTGGCACTAAAAACTCCATCACTTGTGTTGTGCTCGTGTTGCACTAAAAACACAATCACTTGTGTTGTGCTCGTGTGGCACTAAAAACACAATAACTTGTGTTGTGCTCGTGTGGCACTAAAAACACAATCGCTTGTGTTGCGCTCGTGTCGCATTAAAACAGAATCACTTGTGTTGCGCTCGTGTGGCACTAAAAACACAATCACTTGTGTTGTTCTCGTGAGGCACTAAAACACAATCACTTATGTTGTGCTCGTGCGGCACTAAAACAACAATCACTTGTGTTGTGCTCGTGGGGCACTAAAAACACAATCACTGGTGTTGTGCTTGTGTTGCACTAAAAACACAATCAATTGTGTTGGCTTGTGGGGCACTAAAAACACAATCACTTGTGTTGTGCTCGTGGGGCACTAAAAACACAATCACTTGTGTTGTGCTCGAGTGGCACTAAAACCACAATCACTTGTGTTGTGCTCGTGGGGCACTAAAAACACAATCACTTGTGTTGTGCTCGTGTGGCACTAAAAACACAATCACTTGTGTTGTGCTCGTGTGGCACTAAAAACACAATAACTTGTGTTGTGCTCGTGTGGCACTAAAAACACTATCACTTGTGTTGTGCTCGTGTTGCACTAAAAACACAATAACTTGTGTTGTGCTCGTGTGGCACTAAAAACACAATAACTTGTGTTGTGCTCGTGGGGCACTAAAAACACAATCACTTGTGTTGTTCTCGTGTGGCACTAAAAACACAATCACTTGTGTTGTGCTCGTGTGGCACTAAAACCACAATCACTTGTGTTGTGCTCGTGTGGCACTAAAAACACAATCACTTGTGTTGTGCTCGTGTGGCACTAAAAACACAATCACTTGTGTTGTGATCGTGTTGCACTAAAAACACAATCACTTGTGCTGTGCTCGTGTGGCACTAAAAACACAATAACTTGTGTTGTGCTCGTGTGGCACTAAAAACACTATCACTTGTGTTGTGCTCGTGTTGCACTAAAAACACAATCACTTGTGTTGTGCTCGTGTGGCACTAAAAACACAATAACTTGTGTTGTGCTCGTGTGGCACTGAAAACACAATCGCTTGTGTTGTGCTCGTGTCGCACTAAAAACAGAATCACTTGTGTTGCGCTCGTGTGGCACTAAAAACACAATCACTTGTGTTGTTCTCGTGTGGCACTAAAAACACAATCACTTGTGTTGTGCTCGTGTGGCAATAAAACAACAATCACTTGTGTTGTGCTCGTGTGGCACTAAAAACACAATCACTTGTGTTGTGCTCGTGTGGCACAAAAAAACCACAATCACTTGTGTTGTGCTCGTGTGGCACTAAAAACACAATCACTTGTGTTGTGCTGATGGGGCACTAAAAACACAATCACTTGTGTTGTGCTCGTGTGGCACTAAAAACACAATCACTTATGTTGTGCTCGTGTGGCACTAAAAACACTATCACTTGGGTTGTGCTCGAGTGGCACTAAAACCACAATCACTTGTGATGTGCTCGTGGGGCACTAAAAACACAATCACTTGTGTTGTGCTCGTGTGGCACTAAAAACACAATCACTTGTGTTGTGCTCGTGTGGCACTAAAAACACAATAACTTGTGTTGTGCTCGTGTGGCACTAAAAACACTATCACTTGTGTTGTGCTCGTGTTGCACTAAAAACACAATCACTTGTGTTGTGCTCGTGTGGCACTAAAAACACAATAACTTGTGTTGTGCTCGTGGGGCACTAAAAACACAATCACTTGTGTTGTGCTCGTGTGGCACTAAAAACACAATCACTTGTGTTGTGCTCGTGTGGCACTAAAACCACAATCACTTGTGTTGTGCTCGTGTGGCACTAAAAACACAATCTCTTGTGTTGTGCTCGTGTGGCACTAAAAACACAATCACTTGTGTTGTGATCGTGTTGCACTAAAAACACAATCACTTGTGCTGTGCTCGTGTGGCACTAAAAACACTATCACTTGTGTTGTGCTCGTGTTGCACTAAAAACACAACCACTTGTGCTGTGCTCGTGTGGCACTAAAAACACTATCACTTGTGTTGTGCTCGTGTTGCACTAAAAACACAACCACTTGTGCTGTGCTCGTGTGGCACTAAAAACACTATCACTTGTGTTGTGCTCGTGTTGCACTAAAAACACAATCACTTGTGTTGTGCTCGAGTGGCACTAAAACCACAATCACTTGTGTTGTGCTCGTGGGGCACTAAAAACACAATAACTTGTGTTGTGCTCGTGTGGCACTAAAAACACAATCACTTGTGTTGTGCTCGTGTGGCAATAAAACAACAATCACTTGTGTTGTGCTCGTGTGGCACTAAAAACACAATCACTTGTGTTGTGTGCTCGTGTGGCACTAAAACCACAATCACTTGTGTTGTGCTCGTGTGGCACTAAAAATACAATCACTTGTGTTGTGCTCGTGTGGCACTAAAAACACAATCACTTGTGTTTTGCTCGTGTGTCACTAAAAACACAATGGCGTGTGTTGTGCTCGTGTCGCACTAAAAACATAATCAGTTGTGCTGTGCTCGTGTGGCACTAAAAACACAATCACTTGTGTTGTGCTCGTGGGGCACTAAAACTACAATCACTTGTGTTGTGCTCGTGGGGCACTAAAAAAAAATCACTTGTGTTGTGCTCGTGGGGCACTAAAAACACAATCAATTGTGTTGTGCTCGTGTCGCACTAAAAACACAATTACTTGTGTTGTGCTTGTGGGGTACTAAAAACACAATCACTTGTGTTTTGCTCGTGTGTCACTAAAAACACAATGGCGTGTGTTGTGCTCGTGTCGCACTAAAAATACAATCACTTCTGTTGTGCTCGTGTGGCACTAAAACACAATCACTTGTGTTGTGCTCGTGGGGCAGTAAAAACACAATCACTTGTGTTGTGCTCGTGTTGCACTAAAAACACAATCACTTGTGTTGGCTCGTGGAGCACTAAAAACACAATCACTTGTGTTGTGCTCGTGGGGCACTAAAAACACAATCACTTGTGTTGTGCTCGTGTGGCACTAAAACCACAATCATTGTGTTGTGCTCGTGGGGCACTAAAAACACAATCACTTGTGTTGTGCTCGTGTGGCACTAAAAACACAATCACTTGTGTTGTGCTCGTGTGGCACTAAAAACACAATCACTTGTGTTGTGCTTGTGTGGCACTAAAAACACAATCACTTGTGTTGTGATCGTGTTGCACTAAAAACACAATCACTTGTGTTGTGCTCGTGTTGCACTAAAAACACAATTACTTGTGTTGTGCTCGTGTTGCACTAAAAACACAATCACTTGTGTTGTGCTCGTGTGGCACTAAAAACACAATAACTTGTGTTGTGCTCGTGTGGCACTAAAAACACAATCGCTTGTGTTGCGCTCGTGTCGCATTAAAACAGAATCACTTGTGTTGCGCTCGTGTGGCACTAAAAACACAATCACTTGTGTTGTTCTCGTGAGGCACTAAAACACAATCACTTATGTTGTGCTCGTGTGGCACTAAAACAACAATCACTTGTGTTGTGCTCGTGGGGCACTAAAAACACAATCACTGGTGTTGTGCTTGTGTTGCACTAAAAACACAATCAATTGTGTTGGCTTGTGGGGCACTAAAAACACAATCACTTGTGTTGTGCTCGTGGGGCACTAAAAACACAATCACTTGTGTTGTGCTCGAGTGGCACTAAAACCACAATCACTTGTGTTGTGCTCGTGGGGCACTAAAAACACAATCACTTGTGTTGTGCTCGTGTGGCACTAAAAACACAATCACTTGTGTTGTGCTCGTGTGGCACTAAAAACACAATAACTTGTGTTGTGCTCGTGTGGCACTAAAAACACTATCACTTGTGTTGTGCTCGTGTTGCACTAAAAACACAATAACTTGTGTTGTGCTCGTGTGGCACTAAAAACACAATAACTTGTGTTGTGCTCGTGGGGCACTAAAAACACAATCACTTGTGTTGTTCTCGTGTGGCACTAAAAACACAATCACTTGTGTTGTGCTCGTGTGGCACTAAAACCACAATCACTTGTGTTGTGCTCGTGTGGCACTAAAAACACAATCACTTGTGTTGTGCTCGTGTGGCACTAAAAACACAATCACTTGTGTTGTGATCGTGTTGCACTAAAAACACAATCACTTGTGCTGTGCTCGTGTGGCACTAAAAACACAATAACTTGTGTTGTGCTCGTGTGGCACTAAAAACACTATCACTTGTGTTGTGCTCGTGTTGCACTAAAAACACAATCACTTGTGTTGTGCTCGTGTGGCACTAAAAACACAATAACTTGTGTTGTGCTCGTGTGGCACTGAAAACACAATCGCTTGTGTTGTGCTCGTGTCGCACTAAAAACATAATCACTTGTGTTGCGCTCGTGTGGCACTAAAAACACAATAACTTGTGTTGTGCTCGTGTGGCACTAAAAACACTATCACTTGTGTTGTGCTCGTGTTGCACTAAAAACACAATAACTTGTGTTGTGCTCGTGTGGCACTAAAAACACAATAACTTGTGTTGTGCTCGTGGGGCACTAAAAACACAATCACTTGTGTTGTTCTCGTGTGGCACTAAAAACACAATCACTTGTGTTGTGCTCGTGTGGCACTAAAACCACAATCACTTGTGTTGTGCTCGTGTGGCACTAAAAACACAATCACTTGTGTTGTGCTCGTGTGGCACTAAAAACACAATCACTTGTGTTGTGATCGTGTTGCACTAAAAACACAATCACTTGTGCTGTGCTCGTGTGGCACTAAAAACACAATAACTTGTGTTGTGCTCGTGTGGCACTAAAAACACTATCACTTGTGTTGTGCTCGTGTTGCACTAAAAACACAATCACTTGTGTTGTGCTCGTGTGGCACTAAAAACACAATAACTTGTGTTGTGCTCGTGTGGCACTGAAAACACAATCGCTTGTGTTGTGCTCGTGTCGCACTAAAAACAGAATCACTTGTGTTGCGCTCGTGTGGCACTAAAAACACAATCACTTGTGTTGTTCTCGTGTGGCACTAAAAACACAATCACTTGTGTTGTGCTCGTGTGGCAATAAAACAACAATCACTTGTGTTGTGCTCGTGTGGCACTAAAAACACAATCACTTGTGTTGTGCTCGTGTGGCACAAAAAAACCACAATCACTTGTGTTGTGCTCGTGTGGCACTAAAAACACAATCACTTGTGTTGTGCTGATGGGGCACTAAAAACACAATCACTTGTGTTGTGCTCGTGTGGCACTAAAAACACAATCACTTATGTTGTGCTCGTGTGGCACTAAAAACACTATCACTTGTGTTGTGCTCGTGGGGCACTAAAAACACAATCACTTGTGTTGTTCTCGTGAGGCACTAAAACACAATCACTTATGTTGTGCTCGCGTGGCACTAAAACAACAATCACTTGTGTTGTGCTCGTGGGGCACTAAAAACACAATCACTGGTGTTGTGCTTGTGTTGCACTAAAAACACAATCACTTGTGTTGGCTTGTGGGGCACTAAAAACACAATCACTTGTGTTGTGCTCGTGGGGCACTAAAAACACAATCACTTGGGTTGTGCTCGAGTGGCACTAAAACCACAATCACTTGTGTTGTGCTCGTGGGGCACTAAAAACACAATCACTTGTGTTGTGCTCGTGTGGCACTAAAAACACAATCACTTGTGTTGTGCTCGTGTGGCACTAAAAACACAATAACTTGTGTTGTGCTCGTGTGGCACTAAAAACACTATCACTTGTGTTGTGCTCGTGTTGCACTAAAAACACAATCACTTGTGTTGTGCTCGTGTGGCACTAAAAACACAATAACTTGTGTTGTGCTCGTGGGGCACTAAAAACACAATCACTTGTGTTGTGCTCGTGTGGCACTAAAAACACAATCACTTGTGTTGTGCTCGTGTGGCACTAAAACCACAATCACTTGTGTTGTGCTCGTGTGGCACTAAAAACACAATCTCTTGTGTTGTGCTCGTGTGGCACTAAAAACACAATCACTTGTGTTGTGATCGTGTTGCACTAAAAACACAATCACTTGTGCTGTGCTCGTGTGGCACTAAAAACACTATCACTTGTGTTGTGCTCGTGTTGCACTAAAAACACAACCACTTGTGCTGTGCTCGTGTGGCACTAAAAACACTATCACTTGTGTTGTGCTCGTGTTGCACTAAAAACACAACCACTTGTGCTGTGCTCGTGTGGCACTAAAAACACTATCACTTGTGTTGTGCTCGTGTTGCACTAAAAACACAATCACTTGTGTTGTGCTCGAGTGGCACTAAAACCACAATCACTTGTGTTGTGCTCGTGGGGCACTAAAAACACAATAACTTGTGTTGTGCTCGTGTGGCACTAAAAACACAATCACTTGTGTTGTGCTCGTGTGGCAATAAAACAACAATCACTTGTGTTGTGCTCGTGTGGCACTAAAAACACAATCACTTGTGTTGTGTGCTCGTGTGGCACTAAAACCACAATCACTTGTGTTGTGCTCGTGTGGCACTAAAAATACAATCACTTGTGTTGTGCTCGTGTGGCACTAAAAACACAATCACTTGTGTTTTGCTCGTGTGTCACTAAAAACACAATGGCGTGTGTTGTGCTCGTGTCGCACTAAAAATACAATCACTTCTGCTGTGCTCGTGTGGCACTAAAAACACAATCACTTGTGTTGTGCTCGAGTGGCACTAAAACCACAATCACTTGTGTTGTGCTCGTGGGGCACTAAAAACACAATAACTTGTGTTGTGCTCGTGTGGCACTAAAAACACAATCACTTGTGTTGTGCTCGTGGGGCACTAAAACTACAATCACTTGTGTTGTGCTCGTGGGGCACTAAAAAAAAATCACTTGTGTTGTGCTCGTGGGGCACTAAAAACACAATCAATTGTGTTGTGCTCGTGTCGCACTAAAAACACAATTACTTGTGTTGTGCTTGTGGGGTACTAAAAACACAATCACTTGTGTTTTGCTCGTGTGTCACTAAAAACACAATGGCGTGTGTTGTGCTCGTGTCGCACTAAAAATACAATCACTTCTGTTGTGCTCGTGTGGCACTAAAACACAATCACTTGTGTTGTGCTCGTGGGGCAGTAAAAACACAATCACTTGTGTTGTGCTCGTGTTGCACTAAAAACACAATCACTTGTGTTGGCTCGTGGAGCACTAAAAACACAATCACTTGTGTTGTGCTCGTGGGGCACTAAAAACACAATCACTTGTGTTGTGCTCGTGTGGCACTAAAACCACAATCATTGTGTTGTGCTCGTGGGGCACTAAAAACACAATCACTTGTGTTGTGCTCGTGTGGCACTAAAAACACAATCACTTGTGTTGTGCTCGTGTGGCACTAAAAACACAATCACTTGTGTTGTGCTTGTGTGGCACTAAAAACACAATCACTTGTGTTGTGATCGTGTTGCACTAAAAACACAATCACTTGTGTTGTGCTCGTGTTGCACTAAAAACACAATTACTTGTGTTGTGCTCGTGTTGCACTAAAAACACAATCACTTGTGTTGTGCTCGTGTGGCACTAAAAACACAATAACTTGTGTTGTGCTCGTGTGGCACTAAAAACACAATCGCTTGTGTTGCGCTCGTGTCGCATTAAAACAGAATCACTTGTGTTGCGCTCGTGTGGCACTAAAAACACAATCACTTGTGTTGTTCTCGTGAGGCACTAAAACACAATCACTTATGTTGTGCTCGTGTGGCACTAAAACAACAATCACTTGTGTTGTGCTCGTGGGGCACTAAAAACACAATCACTGGTGTTGTGCTTGTGTTGCACTAAAAACACAATCAATTGTGTTGGCTTGTGGGGCACTAAAAACACAATCACTTGTGTTGTGCTCGTGGGGCACTAAAAACACAATCACTTGTGTTGTGCTCGAGTGGCACTAAAACCACAATCACTTGTGTTGTGCTCGTGGGGCACTAAAAACACAATCACTTGTGTTGTGCTCGTGTGGCACTAAAAACACAATCACTTGTGTTGTGCTCGTGTGGCACTAAAAACACAATAACTTGTGTTGTGCTCGTGTGGCACTAAAAACACTATCACTTGTGTTGTGCTCGTGTTGCACTAAAAACACAATAACTTGTGTTGTGCTCGTGTGGCACTAAAAACACAATAACTTGTGTTGTGCTCGTGGGGCACTAAAAACACAATCACTTGTGTTGTTCTCGTGTGGCACTAAAAACACAATCACTTGTGTTGTGCTCGTGTGGCACTAAAACCACAATCACTTGTGTTGTGCTCGTGTGGCACTAAAAACACAATCACTTGTGTTGTGCTCGTGTGGCACTAAAAACACAATCACTTGTGTTGTGATCGTGTTGCACTAAAAACACAATCACTTGTGCTGTGCTCGTGTGGCACTAAAAACACAATAACTTGTGTTGTGCTCGTGTGGCACTAAAAACACTATCACTTGTGTTGTGCTCGTGTTGCACTAAAAACACAATCACTTGTGTTGTGCTCGTGTGGCACTAAAAACACAATAACTTGTGTTGTGCTCGTGTGGCACTGAAAACACAATCGCTTGTGTTGTGCTCGTGTCGCACTAAAAACATAATCACTTGTGTTGCGCTCGTGTGGCACTAAAAACACAATCACTTGTGTTGTTCTCGTGTGGCACTAAAAACACAATCACTTGTGTTGTGCTCGTGTGGCAATAAAACAACAATCACTTGTGTTGTGCTCGTGTGGCACTAAAAACACAATCACTTGTGTTGTGCTCGTGTGGCACAAAAAAACCACAATCACTTGTGTTGTGCTCGTGTGGCATTAAAAACACAATCACTTGTGTTGTGCTGATGGGGCACTAAAAACACAATCACTTGTGTTGTGCTCGTGTGGCACTAAAAACACAATCACTTATGTTGTGCTCGTGTGGCACTAAAAACACTATCACTTGTGTTGTGCTCGTGTTGCACTAAAAACACAATCACTTGTGCTGTGCTCGTGTGGCACTAAAAACACAATCACTTATGTTGTGCTCGTGTGGCACTAAAAACACTATCACTTGTGTTGGGCTCGTGTTGCACTAAAAACACAATTACTTGTGTTGTGCTTGTGGGGTACTAAAAACACAATCACTTGTGTTTTGCTCGTGTGTCACTAAAAACACAATGGCGTGTGTTGTGCTCGTGTCGCACTAAAAATACAATCACTTCTGTTGTGCTCGTGTGGCACTAAAACACAATCACTTGTGTTGTGCTCGTGGGGCAGTAAAAACACAATCACATGTGTTGTGCTCGTGTTGCACTAAAAACACAATCACTTGTGTTGGCTCGTGGAGCACTAAATACACAATCACTTGTGTTGTGCTCGTGGGGCACTAAAAACACAATCACTTGTGTTGTGCTCGTGTGGCACTAAAACCACAATCATTGTGTTGTGCTCGTGGGGCACTAAAAACACAATCACTTGTGTTGTGCTCGTGTGGCACTAAAAACACAATCACTTGTGTTGTGCTCGTGTGGCACTAAAACCACAATCACTTGTGTTGTGCTCGTGTGGCACTAAAAACACAATCGCTTGTGTTGCGCTCGTGTCGCATTAAAACAGAATCACTTGTGTTGCGCTCGTGTGGCACTAAAAACACAATCACTTGTGTTGTTCTCGTGAGGCACTAAAACACAATCACTTATGTTGTGCTCGTGTGGCACTAAAACAACAATCACTTGTGTTGTGCTCGTGGGGCACTAAAATCACAATCACTGGTGTTGTGCTTGTGGGGCACTAAAAACACAATCACTTGTGTTGTGCTCGTGGGGCACTAAAAACACAATCACTTGTGTTGTGCTCGAGTGGCACTAAAACCACAATCACTTGTGTTGTGCTCGTGAGGCACTAAAAACACAATCACTTGTGTTGTGCTCGTGTGGCACTAAAAACACAATCACTTGTGTTGTGCTCGTGTGGCACTAAAAACACAATAACTTGTGTTGTGCTCGTGTGGCACTAAAAACACTATCACTTGTGTTGTGCTCGTGTTGCACTAAAAACACAATCACTTGTGTTGTGCTCGTGTGGCACTAAAAACACAATAACTTGTGTTGTGCTCGTGGGGCACTAAAAACACAATCACTTGTGTTGTGCTCGTGTGGCACTAAAAACACAATCACTTGTGTTGTGCTCGTGTGGCACTAAAACCACAATCACTTGTGTTGTGCTCGTGTGGCACTAAAAACACAATCACTTGTGTTGTGCTCGTGTGGCACTAAAAACACAATCACTTGTGTTGTGATCGTGTTGCACTAAAAACACAATCACTTGTGCTGTGCTCGTGTGGCACTAAAAACACTATCACTTGTGTTGTGCTCGTGTTGCACTAAAAACACAACCACTTGTGCTGTGCTCGTGTGGCACTAAAAACACTATCACTTGTGTTGTGCTCGTGTTGCACTAAAAACACAACCACTTGTGCTGTGCTCGTGTGGCACTAAAAACACTATCACTTGTGTTGTGCTCGTGTTGCACTAAAAACACAATCACTTGTGTTGTACTCGAGTGGCACTAAAACCACAATCACTTGTGTTGTGCTCGTGGGGCACTAAAAACACAATAACTTGTGTTGTGCTCGTGTGGCACTAAAAACACAATCACTTGTGTTGTGCTCGTGTGGCAATAAAACAACAATCACTTGTGTTGTGCTCGTGTGGCACTAAAAACACAATCACTTGTGTTGTGTGCTCGTGTGGCACTAAAACCACAATCACTTGTGTTGTGCTCGTGTGGCACTAAAAACACAATCACTTGTGTTGTGCTGATGGGGCACTAAAAACACAATCACTTGTGTTGTGCTCGTGTGGCACTAAAAACACAATAACTTATGTTGTGCTCGTGTGGCACTAAAAACACTATCACTTGTGTTGTGCTCGTGTTGCACTAAAAACACAATCACTTGTGCTGTGCTCGTGTGGCACTAAAAACACAATCACTTATGTTGTGCTCGTGTGGCACTAAAAACACTATCACTTGTGTTGTGCTCGTGTTGCACTAAAAACACAACCACTTGTGCTGTGCTCGTGTGGCACTAAAAACACAATAACTTGTGTTGTGCTCGTGTGGCACTAAAAACACTATCACTTGTGTTGTGCTCGTGTTGCACTAAAAACACAATCACTTGTGTTGTGCTCGTGTGGCACTAAAAACACAATAACTTGTGTTGTGCTCGTGTGGCACTAAAAACACAATCGCTTGTGTTGTGCTCGTGTCGCACTAAAAACAGAATCACTTGTGTTGCGCTCGTGTGGCACTAAAAACACAATCACTTGTGTTGTGCTCGTGTGGCACTAAAAACACAATAACTTGTGTTGTGCTCGTGTGGCACTAAAAACACAATCGCTTGTGTTGTGCTCGTGTCGCACTAAAAACAGAATCACTTGTGTTGCGCTCGTGTGGCACTAAAAACACAATCACTTGTGTTGTTCTCGTGTGGCACTAAAAACACAATCACTTGTGTTGTGCTCGTGTGGCAATAAAACAACAATCACTTGTGTTGTGCTCGTGTGGCACTAAAAACACAATCACTTGTGTTGTGCTCGTGTGGCACTAAAACCACAATCACTTGTGTTGTGCTCGTGTGGCACTAAAAACACAATCACTTGTGTTGTGCTGATGGGGCACTAAAAACACAATCACTTGTGTTGTGCTCGTGTGGCACTAAAAACACAATAATTTGTGTTGTGCTCGTGTGGCACTAAAAACACAATCACTTGTGTTGTAATCGTGTCGAACTAAAAACACAATCGATTGTGTAGTGCTCGTGTGGCACTAAAAACACAATCACTTGTGTTGTGCTCGTGTGGCACTAAAAACCCAATCGATTGTGTTGTGCTCGTGGGGCACTAAAAACAGAATCACTTGAGTTGTGCTCGTGTAGCACTAAAAACACAATAACTTGTGTTGTGCTCGTGTGGTACTAAAAACACAATCACTTGAGTTGTGCTCGTGGGGCACTTAAAACACAATCACTTGTGTTGTGATCGTGTCGAACTAAAAACACAATCGATTGTGTTGTGCTCGTGTGGCACTAAAAACACAATCACTTGTGTTTTGCTCGTGTGGCACTAAAAATACAATCACTTGTGTTGTGCTCGTGTGGGACTAAAACCACAATCACTTGTGTTGTGATCGTGTTGCACTAAAAACACAATCGCATGAGTTGTGCTCGTGTAACACTAAAAACACAATAACTTGTGTTGTGCTCGTGTAACACTAAAAACACAATAACTTGTGTTGTGCTCGTGTGGCACTAAAAACACAATCACTTGTGTTGTGATCGTGGGGCACTAAAAACACAATCACTTGTGTTGTGCTCGTGGGGCACTAAAAACACAATAACTTGTGTTGTGCTCGTGTGGTACTAAAAACACAATCACTTGTGTTGTGATCGTGTGGTACTAAAAACACAATCACTTGTGTTGTGCTCGTGTGGCACCAAAAACACAATCACTTGTGTTGTGCTCGTGTCGAACTAAAAACACAATCGCTTGTGTTATGCCCGTGTTGTACTAAAAACACAATCGCTTGTTTTGTGCACGTGGGGCACTAAAACTCAATCACTTGTGTTGTGCTCGTGTGGCACTAAAAATACAATCACTTGTGTTGTGCTCGTGTTGCATTAAAAACACACTCACTTGTGTTGTGCTCGTATGGTACTAAAAACACAATCGATTGTGTTGTGCTCGTGGGGCACTAAAAACACAATCACTTCTGTTGTGCTCGTGTTGCACTAAAAACACAATAACTTGTGTTGTGCTCGTGGGGCACTAAAAACAGAATCACTTGAGTTGTGCTCGTGGGGCGCTAAAAACACAATCACTTGTGTTGTGCTCGTGTGGCACTAAAAATACAATCACCTGTGTTGTGATCGTGTCGAACTAAAAACACAATCACTTGTGTTGTGCTCGTGTAACACTAAAAACACAATAACTTGTGTTGTGCTCGTGTGGTACTAAAAACACAATCACTTGTGTTGTACTCGTGGGGCACTAAAAACACAATCACTTGTGTTTTGCTCGTGTGGCACTAAAAACACAATCACTTGTGTTGTGCTCGTGTGGCACTAAAAACACAATCACTTGTGTTGTGATCGTGTCGAACTAAAAACACAATCGATTGTGTTGTGCTCGTGTGGCACTAAAAACATAATCACTTGTGTTGTGCTCGTGTGGCACCAAAAACACAATCACTTGTGTTGTGCTCGTGTCGAACTAAAAACACAATCGCTTGTGTTGTGCCCGTGTTGTACTAAAAACACAATCACTTGTGTTGGGCACGTGGGGCACTAAAACTCAATCACTTGTGTTGTGCTCGTGTGGCACCAAAAACACAATCACTTGTGTTGTGCCTCGTGTGGCACCAAAAACACAATCACTTGTGTTGTGCTCTTGAGGCACCAAAAACACAATCACTTGTGTTGTGCTCGTGTCGAACTAAAAACACAATCACTTGTGTTGTGCCCGTGTTGTACTAAAAACACAATCGCTTGTGTTGTGCTCGTGGGGCACTAAAACTCAATCACTTGTGTTGTGCTCGTGTGGCACCAAAAACTCAATCACTTGTGTTGCGCCTCGCGTGCCCCAAAAACACAATCACTTGTGTTGTGCCTCGTGTGGCACCAAAAACACAATCACTTGTGTTCTGCTCCTGTCGCACATATGATTTTGATAGTTTGAGCGAGTGTATCAGCCAAGTACCTAACTGATTTAGATTTGCTGATGACTTAAGAGTACTCTCAGAATCACTAGAGGGAGCCCGACGGCTCCTCAGCTCATTAGAACAGGCTGCTTCTAGTGTTGGTCTTTTTAATAACTCCAAAAATACCAAAATTGTGACAGTTATCTTGGGAAAGTCCTCAAGAAATGTCTGGTCGTATGAAAAAGCATATGCTCAAAGGATGGTATGCTTGAGCATGTTGACGACTTCTGTTTCCTGGGATCATGGATCCGGAAGTCAGATGAGGACCTTCGAATACGTAAGGGAAAGGCATGGGCAGCCTTGAAAAGGTTTTCCAGGATTTGGAAGTAACACAGAATACATCGGAAACTTAAAATCCGATTATTTAGAGAAGCAGTACTACCAGTACTCCTCTACGGGAGTCCATGCTGGGCTCTAACTGCTGAGGACACCAAATCTCTGGATGGCACATTCACAAGAATGCTACGCCGGGTTCACTGTGTCAAGTACAATGCACACATCTCAATCAGACTCTATGCAGCATTGGAGGTTCCTTATTGGTCCCCCCAAGGTTTATACTTGAACGGAGCTGCCTCCGCTTTGCAGGACATTGCTAACGCCGTGAGGACCAGCCAGTGCATAATATTGTGTTTTGGCGAGTCCCATGGAGAATATAAGCATGGTGGACAGCCCAGGACTTTCTTGAGACGCATCATAAAGGACACTGGCCTTGAAGATGCGGTAAATCTCGCGAAAGTCATACGGGATAGGGAGTTGTGGCGGTGCAGCTTTGTTGATAAGCTGGCATAGCATACTTAATGCCCGCTGCATTGGGGCATGTCAATTGTGGATTACATATAAAAAAAAATATTTTTGTTAAGCCAGTGAACTAATTTTGATATATATTGATGATTTTCAAGGAGGCCGCCAAGACTGTAATAATGTAGCAAAAGCAAAAAAAGTATTTGTAATCACAATTTGGACCATCAAGAATTAACTTTATTGAAAAAGTTTAAAAGTAAAAATGTTTAGAATCATCGATAACGGGGGAAGGCAAGATCCAAAAATGGCGGGAAATTTGAAATGAATTTTTTGCATGTAAAAGACCAATTTCAGATTCCGAATCAGCACACTCCAGATACCTAATAGAAATGTTTTCAGTAAATCCTGATAAAGTGTGGTTCAAGCAAATCCGGCTTGACGAGAATTCCTTTCAGGAATTTTCGTTGTCTGTATTCAGTTAGAGATTTTGGATCTGGCTCACCTGTTTCATTCAATAAATATCGTTTCACTTACCGTGTTTGGACGAATCCCAATCCAATTGCAGAGTATAACAACATTTTACAATACTTTGAGTAACTTTCAGTTGGTTGTCTCTCTAGCCAGGTTTCATAGCTGTAAAATAAGCTTGAGGTTATCTCGGCTCGAAATACGTCTAATTTTAACCAGACCGGCTTAAAATTGTGTTTCTCAAGGAATCCGTAGAATTTTGAAATCTGTTCTACTTTTCAGTGAGATGTATCTTATATACGGTGTTCAATTTACCATATCGAGAGGAGCCCCAAGGTAATAAGCACAATTATTTACAGTAAATATTTCATAATCTGGCAATATAATAATTGGACCTGTCCAAAGAAGTGCATTACCCAATAGACATAAATGTAGTCTTTTAGATAGATTTATTATCATATCATATTCAGCGCAATAATTAAGCAGCATTTTTAGTTTTTCTGTAGCTGGTTGGTTACCTTGACGTTGCTAAACCAACGGAATCGTCCATTAAAATCAGGGTAAGGAGCCACTTTAAAAAAACTATCTGGTAGACAGCGCGGGTGACTGAGCTGTCTGGCGCGCGGGTGACTGACTGGCCCTTCTCTCTACTATACTTTCCAACCAATCCGATTCCATACGGATGTTTCGTTGCCACGGGTTTCCAGATCGGCTCAAGACAACCGAACAGCCATTCCCTGTTCGGTTGTCTTGAGATGTCGTTGGTGGTGAAACAATATATCAAAGTGTTGATAATAATGATGCCGAGTATAGTAGTAGTAGTTGTTAGCGGACCCAGTCCGCTATTCGCTCCCATTACAAAGTGGATCGGGATAAACATCGGGCTAGTGAGATGTGCAAAACCCTCTAAACCTCAAGTGATGTAAATGGCGTGATGTTAAACAACCAATGAGTAGGGCGGATCAACTCTAAGACCACCCATTGGTGATATTATCAATTCACAGTTGGCACATACGTGAGCGACTGGAGCCATCCGAGAGATTGTGTGGAGTCTGTATCTCCTGAGAGATTGAGGATTAACTCCATTTTCTACTGATTTCTGACGAATACCGAGAACTAAGAATATAATTTATTAAAATGTGTTATCTATTTTTTCAATCCGTTTTTAAGTATCGCAAATTATTATCATCCCAGGCCAGATCTGAAGTGAAAAATCTATCTATCTTTATCAGTAAGGCTTTCAAATTCAGAATTTTATTGTTATTGCTATAATCAAGGTTACTTAACTTATATCAATTAATTGTTTCTGTAAAATATTTAATGTAATGTTATCTTATTTCTCTGTGTATTGAGCATCTGCGCTGGAGCTGAAATGTTTTATGTTTATGTAGTTCATCAACATAGCATCAATAATGCTAGTTCCTTAATATGCGAACGATGGCTATATTTAGAATGTTTGTTATATTCAGGAAAATATCCAAATAAACCAATTATATTGCCCCAAATTTATATGTTGCTAGGTAATTGCTTACGTTACTCATGGACTAACCAATGACAAAACCTCTTATTAAGAGTTCCCTATTTTTTAACAATTTCCCTATTTTTAAAAAATTTGACTGCCCGATTTTTAACAATTTCCCTATTTTAAACAAATTTGACTGCCCTATTTTTAACAGAGATTTTACCTCTACTGCATATATGGAAGGATATATATGAGTTTGACACTTTCAACGAGGCCAAAGGTCATATGAAAATCAATAAAACATTCGATTACTGTGTGAGGATGAACTGTGAGTTACATATGAGATGGAATTTGCTTAGGCTTGAATTGTGGACCTCCAACGTAGAAATCCATATTGTTCTGTTGGAACTTGGGAACTGGGAAGTAAGATTTGATATGACTCGTTTGTTTATAATTCATTTAAAAAAAAAGTAATAAAAAACGCAATACATCAGTAATTCTCAACCTCTTGCTGGGTAACTTTAGTTTTAAGGGAAAAGTGTCAGCGCCAGGAACATCAGATCAAATCAACATGCAGCCATGTTCGGCTAGGTACAGGCCGATCGATGCAACATGCATCCATGTTCGGCTAGGTACAGGCCGATTGAAGCAACACACAGCCGTGTTCGGCTAGGTACAGGCCGATCGAAGCAACACACAGCCGTGTTCGGATAGGTACAGGCCGATCGAAGCAACACACAGCCGTGATCGGCTAGGTACAGCCGATCGAAGCAACACACAGCCGTGTTCGGCTAGGTACAGGCCGATCGAAGCAACACACATCCGTGTTCGGCTAGGTACAGGCCGATCGAAGCAACACACAGCCGTGATCGGCTAGGTACAGGCCGATCGAAGCAACACACAGCCGTGATCGGCTAGGTACAGGCCGATCGAAGCAACACACAGCCGTGTTCGGCTAGGTACAGGCCGATCGAAGCAACACACAGCCGTGTTCGGCTAGGTACAGGCCGATCGAAGCAACACACAGCCGTGATCGGCTAGGTACAGCCGATCGAAGCAACACACAGCCGTGTTCGGCTAGGTACAGGCCGATCGAAGCAACACACAGCCGTGTTCGGCTAGGTACAGGTCGATTGCAGTAAATTTGGTGAATTTGAGTTGACTGCATCCAGCTTGTTACCTGACATTATCACCGCTACCAAAGTACTATAACATAGACAATTATAACGCATCTGATAAAACTTGACAAAATATATTCGAATGTAAAGGATCCATCTTGCTCAAGAGGTATTATGATATTTATTCAGTGAATGATATTCAGTGAATGTAACGAATACACACCTACTCTACAATCAATAAAATGATCAAACGAAAAAGAACATGGTCTAGATATTCAGTGAATGATATTCCGTGAATGTAACGAATACACACCTACTCTACAATCAATAAAATGATCAAACGAAAAAGAAAATGGTCTGGAATCAGTGCGTATTAAAATGACCACTATGACCTACTAGGCCTTTCGTATGTGATGGGATCCGAGTTGGCACAGGATCCCGACCGGTTTTGTGTCGTGTCTATACGCGTCGCCGCGTCCGCCCCACTGCTTGCTAGGTGTAGATAGGCCGAAGGCCGGTATAATAAACTGAGTTTTGTAGTAGCGTTAATAATAATGTCAGATATATTAGTACCGGTAATACCAATCAGTATAGCACAATGATGGCAGTAATAACGACGGTTAAAACCGTTTGACTTCTACACTGAATGATTGCCAACTAAACATCACCAATATTGGACAACGAATTTATACAGAATATGGATAACATATTACACACGGTTCTACCTACATGTTGACCTGCTAACAGATACACGTTTATCGCCGGCCGCCCGGCGATAAACGTGTAAAGTGCTGGCCGCCCCCGATTGGCTGGTTTTCCCCTGCTGTCACTCCCTACCTCCTTTGGCCCTATGCGAGCTTCCCTCTGGAGATGAGCTGGAATCTATCTCCGAGCTGGCATTATTGCCCCGTTCCATTGTCCCCTCCTGATATGCAATATCATATCGGATATGATATTGCATACTCGATTGTGATTCGCAAATCATAATTCACCATACTCTCACTGGGTGGTGTGCAGTGGATGGATACGCTAACACTCCCCCCATGCTATCTTCCCGGTGAGAAGATAGCATCAACCAATAAGTGTGCTCCATTCCGCTGGAATTCAATCTAATATTGGACGTGGGGTGGAAATATCTTCTCTGGGGTAAGTGTTCCAGACTGGCCCCACTGGGTATGGTCTCACTACCCCCCCCCCCCCCCCCCACCCCCGCCCCCTTGGTACATCTGCGAGCTAAGCTGTACCAGCACGTGGCGTCTCTATTTTAGATGATCACCTCTCCTCCTCACTCGATTTTGAATTGTTTTTCCCAAATTCACAATCTCCAATCCCTCAACTTCTCACTCACTCCACTGGTCCCATGGGACTCATCCTCCACCCGGCTCGCTCTCCACATTCCCGAATTTCGCGCCCCCTTTCTTCCTCAAACCCTCATATCTCACCAGAACACTTTCTTTTACTCAACCCCTTATACTCTCAATCTCATACTCCTTTCGGATTCCCACAATCTCATTCGTGTAGCCACATTTGAGAAATGGGATCCGTCCAATGTCTCGTCCTTCTGTTTCAGTCAATGAGTCCCCACCCCAGTAGCTAATTGGGAAAGGTTGTATCTGAATATAGTACGTATTAGGTGTTTTTAAATTATTACACTACGACCGATTGCTTTATACACTTATTTATATTATTTATAATTAAGGCGGGAATATTTTTAACATTAGTCTATAATCCCGGTACTGCCTTCCAGGCACCCTGATGCTTTCTCGTCAGTAGATGACGTCAGCGAATAACATTCGGAGCGACGGTCTGGAACTTTCATCCCGTCCTTCCCGGATTCCCTTATTCCCAAATCCCAAATACCTTACTCCCAAATCCCAAATACCTTATTCACAAATACCTTATTCACAAATACCTTATTCCCAAATCCCAAATACCTTATTCACAAATACCTTACTCCCAAATCCCAAATACCTTATTCCCAAATCCCAAATACCTTAATCCCAAATACCTTATTACCAAATCCCAAATACCTTATTCCCAAATACCTTATTCCCAAATCCCAAATACCTTATTCCCAAATACCTTATTCCCAAATCCCAAATACCTTATTCCCAAATCCCAAATACCTTATTCCCAAATACCTTATTCCCAAATCCCAAATACCTTATTCCCAAATCAGAAGTACCTTATTCCCAAATAACTTATTCCCAAATACCTTATTCCCAAATACCTTATTCCCAAATCCCAAATTCACCATTTCTGGGATTTGCGTCCAGTTTCCCCTGGTGAGATATTTTACAGTGTGTGTCCAGTTTCCCCAGGTATATATATATATATATATCTTACATATGGAGAAAATATTAGCTTTTCAATTATTTGGCTCCTGTTTAAGTATTATTAAAATCGAATCATCATTATTGAGAAACAAGAACAATATTGTATATTTGTGAATGTGAAGTGGGTTGGTTGGGTAGGTTTTCTGTTCGGCTCATATTTTTTCCCCTTTCGCACCCCTTACAGTCGTTGTCCTGCCTCGGGTTTAGTGCTTGTTAAATTGCCTTGTTTATGTTTATTGTAGTTACTATTACTGTTAGAATTATATATTGCCCTACAATGTAATGTAATAAGCAACATGTCTAAATATTAAGTAACAGTAGCATAATTAAAACACTTAAAAAAATCAATCATCTCTCACAGCATGTGGGTCCTATTGTACTAAACAAATGCAATATTGTCATTAGGTTGTGCCCCAATTATATTTTATACTCTGCTTTACCGAGTAGGCTGCATATTCCATGTTTCATTGATCCATATTAACGTTAGTGTGCGTTGAATTTGCTAAAGGAATAAGCTACATCAGGGAGCATATCATTACTGTTAACATTTTACTTGTATCGTACAAATTTCTACAGTTATAAAATATTGTATGACATAAACCGATTATATTGTGTTCTATAGTCAAGTTTAAAAACGTTAAAACAAGATTTAATATCGAACAAACTGTAACATAATTGATATTATATTATTCTAGCCCAAATTACATGATTAACTATAAAAACAAATTCATATATAAAAAACGAGCTCAAATTTGACTATTAAACTTACTTAAATTTTAAATTTTTTTACAATATTATACATTTTTTTACCATTTACTACGGATAGATTGATAATTATTAACACAAAAATATGTTCCTACACCATACCACAAGAAAACAATAACGAAAACAAATATACAGTATGTAGGCCTGGCCTACTCTTATGTTATTTACAACGGCTTAGTTGTGAAACGTGAAGATAATGCATCTCTTACTAATACCTGCGTCTCAACCCGGATTTTCGTTTTCAGCATAGGACATGCTGCAAAATGTATAAACGCTATGCCAACAGCTGTCAAACACAGACAATAACAGTTATAAAAAGTTTTTTGTTACGGAAACTGGGGAAAGGTGCCTGTTACAGTGATGGTAACAACTATTATAACCAAAACAATTAGGGCGAGTCAAGGAAATAGGTTCCAGTTTCATTATTCTTCATAATAATGGTTATTATCGGCTGTTATGTTGGTTTATCATTTACACCTTTATTTGGCAAACTTACTGATTTGAAATCGAAATATTTTAATTCTTCAATGGACCCATAATTACGGAGCCCCTAAAGGGACATGAGAAAAAAAATATTTTTTTTTCGCTAACTCGTACTAAGTCGTACGAACGACTTAACTAACGCGTGCGAACGACTTACTAACTTTACTTTGATTGGCTAAATAATACTGGTAATAAAAGTACAACTTTTTAGCGGGATTTTCAATTCAATCTACAGCATTTGTTGATGGCATTATTGGTTGAAAATATTAATATCAATGGCTGAACGCGCTCTGTTAATATCGACGTACTTTAACTTAGGCCGACAATACAACCGACATACTGTATTGTAGCAAATTATAATATCTTTAACATATTAATTTTACATTAACTTATTCAGTAAATAGCTGTATTATCTACGGTCAGCGCTGTTAGATAAGCTGATTACAGTGTCAGGTGTTGTTGCTGTGTTGCTAAGCAACATTCCCATCTCACTATTGTATCGAACAGCTGTAGTCGAAATCTCAGGTTTTCGGGGGGAGGTGAGATAGGTCCTACTATTTAGAGTATTGTACAATATTGTGACTCCGCCACAATATTCGATTTAAATAAAGTACGTACCCGTATTTCACTTTCAGGCTCTCGTTTCATATTTCACTCAGTCGCTTACGCTCGTTCTTAATAAAATTAATTCGAATAAGTAATGCGTAACATCCCTAATGAAACCAGTGGGTGCATTGATGGATATTCCCGGAAAATAATTTGGTTGAACGTGTATAACACTAACAATGACAGTAAATTTATCGGGGGCTACTTCCTCGAAGCGATAACTGAGAACAAGGGTGATCCGCGGATTGTTCGTGGGAATTTTGGAACAGAAAATGTTGGCGTTCGAGACTTTCAGAAGTTCATCCGTAGAGATCACACTGACAATATGCAACAGACCTGTTACATCGATGGCGCAAGCACAGCTTAGGATAATTTCATTATTTAGTTTTAAAGCAGATGAAATCTGTCCGTATGTTAGGCCTAAGTTAAGTACGTCGATATTAACAGATATTGATAATAATATTTTCAAGTCATTCGCACGACTTAGTGAGTCGTTCGCACGACTTAGTATGTCGTTCGCACGACTTAGTATGTCGTTCGCACGAGATAGTTAAGTCGTTCGCACGACTTAGTATGTCGTTCGCACGACTTAGTAAGTCGTTCGCACGACATACTAAGTCATTCGCACGAGTTAGTAAAAAAAAATTTTTTTTCTCATGTCCCTTTAGTACTTAATATTAGACTTGATTTTAATATTTTTAATATTCAAGTACATGTACAGATATACAGTAAGTCTATGTGAGTTGATTCTGATTAGGTGGACTTTGTTTAGTTAATCAAGATACATAAAACTGTTTCCAAAAGATTCACTTATGCTGTGATTTTGTATAATCACACAATGATATTTCTATATATTACTATTGGTAAGTATCTGAATACACAATACACCATGTCCTGGAATATAGTGTCGTTATTCAGGTACATGCCCCCACCCCCCCAAATTTTTCTACAAATCTTAATGCGATTGCATGAAATTTGAAACAGAGATAGTTTCACCTCCCTCCTCCTCCGTGGGTGAGACATTATTTTTATTTTTGCTTTCAATCTTTAGCTACAAGCGTTTAAAAAAGGTGTCTTCGGTGATATTTAACCAGTTACACTCCAGTTATTCTTCAACCTTATAGTGATTTGTTGGTACTGATGGAAAGCTGGCCATGTACGGATTCCAAATATGTAACATAATCTAAATTTCGTTGAAAAATAGCTGAGATATGAGCGTTCAAAAGTTGCATGGTTTTGCATCTGCATGAGGCTATTTTATTCTATTAAGTAAAAATATCATATTCTAGAACATTTTATTTATTTATGAATAGCTACGTAATAGTCAATAAACTCAATATACATATTGTATTATATAATATATTATATATTATATAACATATAATATATTATATATTATATAACATATAATATATTATATATTATACATATATAATTGTCAATAGACTCAATAAACTGTTCACGTCATCTTGAGAAACAAACTAACAGTTAAAATTGTGGCATTTTTGTTTGCCTATATGCTGCAGCCTTAGCTCATATTGAAATCTCCATTCACGAAAATATGCTTGACTCCTCAATTGCACGGAAGTGGGTCTATGACATCCTGGATAGCATAAAATGTACAAATCCTTACATAACAGCATCCGCAACGCCAACATTACCACTCTTACAACATCCAATGAACGCAACTGCGACAATACAATCTCCTAAACTCACAACAGTCATGAAGAAACAAGTAAAATCAAACAACACTGTATCTGATACTCCACTACAAACTTCCTTCCATGATGTAACAACCGCTGACGAATTCATGAAAACAGCAAGGAAATTAATCCCAAATCCTAAAGACCACTTTGCCAAATGCCTCATGTTTCTTGGCATGGACAGCCTTTCTATCTTCCAAAAAGTCATCTTCAACCATATTGAAAAAACCCTAATAGGTGACATCATTGGTGTTAAATGCACAATAATAAACAGAAGATCACTCGATGAGTTTGCTCTGGATGTAGCCGAATTTGCCCTTGTTATTGCAAACGAGGCACTCAACCATACCTTTACAAAACGTATCAATGCAATGCTTCATCAACAGATGCTTTTGGTCTCTTAGAACTTATTCATCTTGTCACTAATCTACAAAGAGGTTAAATCTCTAGGAATAGCTTGCGGTGAGGTATCTGACCTTGCAAACAAACTAAAGAAATCTGATGAAAAAGTTAATCTCCAAGAGAATAAAATCAAAAACATAGAAAACGTTATAAATATTCAAAGGACACACATTTCAACCCCATCTAAGAAACGAACGAAAATAAAGAAACTTACTAAAAAAACTACAAAAAGGAAAAATTATAACACAGACAACTGCCATACATCAGACATAGACTCGGACAGTAGTAACATCCAACAGGAGAGCTCTGGCGGCACTACCACCACTACTGAATATTTAACTATAGATGAAACAAGCCCAGAAACAACCAACCACACTTCGGGCTACATTGTAGGTGCTGTTCGAAATATCAATGACGAAGACTCAAATAAACAAAGGTGCAATCAAGAGAAGAGGACCTTTGATGAAACACAACAACAATATATGAATGAACTCAAAGACATTATCTCAATCCCACATCCAAGCACTATAGAAGAAGTAACTCACAGTGATTCGGTCTGGAAAAAGCCTAGTCAGTCACATACATCTAAATCTCCCAAACCCCCACATAAACCACACATAAAACTTACTAACACATTTAGTCCCTTAGATGAAGACTCATACATCGCCACACTTCTACAGCAACAAAATGATCTTCTGCTTCAAATTATCTCCGAAAACAAAAGTGCTCCTAATCAACGGCCATCTCAACCAACTACATACTCCAAACAGATAACACAAACTTCAAACAACACCAAAAAGGTAACACAATCGTCTAACAATATCTTACCAGCAGTCTTAAAACACAATAATGACAATGGTACTATTAGACAGAGAGAAAGCGGCAACCCATCTCAAAGCCTTCATATTCGAGCCAATCACAAAGAAGAATTCCTTCAAATTTGCAAATTTGCATATAGCAAAGGATATGGATGATAGACCATCACCAAGTCGTTACCTCTATAGAGATCAAACACATGTTATTCCTCCAATAAAGCATATACACCGATAAGACCATCAGCATCATCAAGTAGCAACCTCAATGAAGCACACGTACCAATACGGACAATTATAGTCACGGGTCTTCCAAGTCACGTTCAGTCATGTCCAGTCCATGTCTGGGTTAGGGGGATTTCTGGTAGACAAAAGGAAGCCAAAATAACCAAAGAAATATCAGACATGAGAACCTACCTGCAACCTGCCATTTGGCCGGGAATAGATCCCCATGTCAGAGAATTGCTTCCATCACATTTGCACCCCTACTACCAACACAGACAAGAAAGAGTACATTTTTACAACACACAAAGATACCACACTAATTCTCATATGGGTAACTATAACCCCAATCGTGATCATCACCACAGAGAGGCCCAATACACAAACCAACGCTGGCGTTTTTAAATCTCTCACCGATCGAGAATCAAAAATAAACTCCGACTACATCTATCATAACCAACACCATAGTAAGTCCTCATTGCACAACAATCATAAACACTTTTCTGTACCAACTTTTAATTGTAAAGGATATATTAGAAATTTAAAGTATATTAATGACTTTATAAATGACTATAAACCTGATATGCTAATATTGCAAGAACACTGGATGGGTCCACATCAGGCAGAGTTTCATCTAAAGAACAATAATATGATTCCTGGCTATAAGTGTTTGGTTCACACATTATCTGCTAATAATGATTAAAAAACCAAGATTCCGGGGTGACTTTTATGAGAAGTACAACACCCCCCGTGTTGCACTTCTCATAAAAGACAACCTCAACCAATACTGCATAACAGTTAATTTTCAAAGTGACAGAATCGTGGCATCTTTTATATCTGGCTTATTTGAACAGGAACTCATGGTTATTGGGACATCTATGCTTTCTGACTTCAAACAGTCATGCAATAAATCAGATTAATTTGAGACACTATCTAAGATAACTCTGCTTATAGAAGAAGGTGACAGTATGGGTTTTAGAACTATTTTGGCTGGCGACATTAACGGTTCTATTACAGGCAAGGATTATTACCCTCGAGGTTCACAATACCCTTCTGAATTCGGTACCATCTTCAACAATATGGTTCTAGATGACTATAACATGATTGTCACCGATTTGACAAACAAAGGAACAGGCCCACAGTGTACTTACCGGTTCAAATCAGCTACAGGTGAAGTAATTCGAGAAAGCTACATCGATCACATCATAACAGACTCGTTAGAGAAGCATTTAGTTTCTTCCAAGGTACTGGAGCATGAGGACAGTAACATGTCCGATCATGTCCCTGTCATTTCCAAATTTACTTTCCCACCATCACTCTCCCAATTGGAAGAAAGAAGTAAAAAGCATAAAAGAAACATACCTTGCTTTAATTTCAGCAAGACATCCCAGGACCAAACTCAAAAATATAAGGAGTACATTGCGTCTCACCTGGAAGCCCATCATTACACTTCCGATGCTAAACAAGACTCTGCTCAACACATTTCCGAAAGACTTGCACACCTAACCAAAACCATTATGGAAGCTTCAAAGAAATTTATTCCATGTAGTTACCCACGACAAAAGAAGAAAGGGCACTTGATAAACAACACAGATCCAGACCACAACAAATTAATTATTCCCTTAATAAAGGCAAAACAAGAGTGGTTAAAAAGTGGAGGAGACTTGAACACTCAAGAATACCATAAATACCGCATCGCTGAGCTAGAATATGAAGACACCCTGAAGAAAAAAGCACAACTATCAAAAATATCCTACCAACTTCATGTTAAAGAAATAGCCAACTCAATAAAAGATCCAAAAATTCTGGATTCAAAGATTCTGGAGATTAGTAAAACCACATAAACAAAAACAACAGCTATCTGACACAAATGCGGACAAACTACATAAAGACTACATTACAACTTTCAAATCAGATGTACAAGATAAACATTGCAACGATACCGTCACTCTCCCTGCTGATACACCTTACCCAACAGTTGTTACAGAATCGCATATCAATCACAATATAAAACTTCTAAATCGTGGTAAGGCAATTGACATAATCAGCATGAAAGTAGAAAATCTTTACCATGGCTTATCTCACAATTTATGTACTTTCATAGCTGACATGTTTAACTCCATCAACAAATCAGGAAACTGTTCCTTGATTCTATCCCAAAGCCTCTTAATCGCTGTTCCTAAACCTATGAAAGGTAACAAAATTTTTGAAAACATGCGCTTTAGAGGCATCACCAAACTCAATGTAATTGCCAAATTATGGGAAACTACAATACTTAAGGAATTAGAATGCCTACAAACGAACGACCTACAACTTGGTTACAAAACTAAGGTAAACTCGGAGACAGCATACATAACAACAGCTAACCTTATTAAACTCTTTAATCAACAGCATTCCCAGGTGCACACAGTTTGTTTAGACCTCACTTCAGCCTTTGATAAAGTATCATATAACCAGCTCTTTTCAAAGCTATATTCATCAGATGTAAACCCAAGAATTATTTCTGCAATAAAATCATACTACCTGAACTCTGTTGCATACATGCGTAATGGGACATATATATATCAGGAAGAAATCTCACTAGAACAGGGCGTCCACCAGGGAGGAGTATTAAGTTCACTGCTATTTAACTTCTGCATTGCTGAAATGGTAAATTCTCTAATTGAAAGCGGCCTGGGACTCCACCTCAATGACTTATCATTCTGCATTATAACGTATGCTGATGACATTGTTCTCTTAGCTAATATAAAATCAGATTTAACAGATATGTTACAATTAGCCTCTGAATCTCTATCAAACTTGAACCTTTCAGTCAACATAAAAAAATCGAATTACTTAAACATTGATACTGATGGTACCACTATCATGGGAGACAAAGTATTTATAGGGGAACAACTGATTAAATCAGTACAATCTTGCAGTTATATGGGCTTACCCCTGCCATCAAATTCGATAGCTCTGAAACACACGATTTTGAACAAGTTATGGATGAATGTCGCTATGATAAACACTCAGGGTTTCTCTGTTGATAATATGAGCATCGATGTACTGACTACCATATGGCGATCCCTTAGTTTACCAAGTGTTATGTATGGCTCGTCATCACTAGAATCAAAAGACAGAATCGAAATTGCCACCTCTACAAGAAAAGCCATGCGTAGCCTACTGCGGGTATCAAAGATGTCAAATGTATAATTTGTTCCAAATACCAGATGTATCTGACATCATACGTGGTAACCAATGTCGCACTATATATAATACATTCAATTGCGGCAATGAAAAAGTAGTGTATCTGTTCTATTATCTACTTGGAGTGAACATTACTGGCCAGGGTAATGTTAAATTATACTCAACCTATAACATATCTTCATGGGAATCCAACATACCGAGTCGTACATCTCTTGCAGTTCATAAATACGCCTTGGTAAACTTAAAAGCACCTGCATCACCCTAACACCCCGAGAGAGTTATAAAATACTGCATTTGAAAATTATCTATGGAAAATGTGGAGTAACTTTTAATATCCGAAGGTCACTTATACAGGTCTAAAGAAGGACATTCTAAGGAGGACATACTGGAAAGCTATGGACTCATAGTGGACCCAGTGGTCACAAGTCCCAGATAGACCATATCCTGTTTCGTAGGAAATACAGGAGCTCTATACAAGACTGTAATGCATTTACACTACGACCCTTCTCCAGTGATCACCGCCTTATTGTGGCCAAGGTAAGACTTAGTCTGCGTGCTAGCAGAACAACGAAATCTGCCTTGCCGCGGCATGATTGGTCCTCTCTGTTGCAACAGCCAAGTGTGAGATCCAGCTTCACACTACAGCTGAGCAACAGGTATGAGGCTCTTGCCTCTGAGGCGGCAGATCACTGTGAGGGCATACTCCCTTCACAGAGGCAGTTAAGTTAGCAGCTGCAGAAACAGTTCCTGTATAGCCTCGAAACAGGAAACGGGCCCCCTGGACTGACAACAAAATTCAGAAGTGCCGAAATGACCTCTACATAGCGCAGAAAGAGTCCCGACTCAAACAGACTACAGCGGCCAAGAATGCAGTTAAGGCTGCATCTAGGTCCCTGAACAGGCAGTACTCTGTTAATTTACAGGAGCTAATAAACCAACAGGTTTATACCATCAATGATGCTGACGACAGCAGACAATCATCCCAGGCATGGAGATCGATCAACTTGCTTGCTGGTCGAAAAAGCCAACCAACCACCAAGGTTAAGGCTGAATCACCAGCCGATCGCCTCAATGGTTGGAAGGCCCACTTTGAAAAGCTCCTCAATAATGACAGGGTATTGCCTGATAACTTTATAGAAGTAAAAGTGTCTGAGTCTGTACTCCCAGATATTCCCATTGGTGATATCTCCTTTGCAGAAGTGAAGGCAGCTGCAAAGAGCATTAAGACCAATCGTGCCAGTGGAGTAGATGGTGTTCCCACTGAGGTCTTTAAAATACCTGAATGTTTAAAGCTCATCTATCCCATCATAGTAGACATGTACCGTACAACAAGAGTCCCACAAGAAATGAAAACAAATAAGTTGGTGCCAGTTCCCAAGAAGGGCAACCTAACACTCTGGTTCTTTTCGGGGAATCTCATTGATCTCGATTGCTGCAAAGCTATACAATATAATTCTATTAAATTGCATCAGGGATCCCATTGAGAGACTGCTCCGTGGAAATCAGAATGGGTTCCGTAAAGGTCGTGGGACCATGGAACCCATTTTGGCACTTAGAAGGATAATTGAAGAGTTATCAAAAAAGAAAGACAGGCATCTGGCTGTTATCTTTGTTGACTTCTTCAAGGCCTTTGATTCAGTCTCTCGCTCACGTATGTTCAGCATACTTTCATTATATGGGATTCCTGATGAAATTATTGCAGCAATCAGATCAGTATACGATGGTTCGACAACATTTGTGTCTACTGTTGACGGTGACACAGAACCATTTGAAGTGTTATGGGGCGTCCTCCAGGGAGACACACTTGCACCATTCTTGTTTATAATTGTTGTTGACTATGTTTCTACGCATGTCCTTAGATCATCATAATGATGATGGGGTGATGATAACTCCACCTACTGGCTCCAGAAGTCGAGGAAATCCTGCCAAGT
Organism: Nemertoderma westbladi; assembly: GCA_032718475.1. Lineage (NCBI taxonomy): Eukaryota > Metazoa > Xenacoelomorpha > Nemertodermatida > Nemertodermatidae > Nemertoderma > Nemertoderma westbladi. The sequence continues at coordinate 17,453 of JAUCBJ010003501.1, read as the reverse complement.
ACCTAACTGATCTAGACTTTGCTGATGACTTAGGAGTACTCTCAGAATCACTAGAGGGAGCCCAACGGCTCCTCAGCTCATTAGAACATGCTGCTTCTAGTGTTGGTCTTTTTATTAACTCCAGAAAGACCAAAATTTTGACAGTTAACTTTGAAAGTCCTCAGCAAGTCTCTGATCGGATGAGCATAAGCTCAAAAGATGGTATGCTTGAGCAAGTGGATGACTTCTGTTACCTGGGATCATGGATCCGGAAGTCAGGTGAGGACCTTCGAATACGTAAGGGAAAGGCATGGGCAGCCTTGAATAGGCTTTCCAGGATTTGGAAGTCACCGAGAATTAATCGGAAACTTAAGGTCCGGTTATTTAGAGCAGCAGTAGTTCCAGTACTCCTCTATGGGAGTCCATGCTGGGCTCTAACTGCTGAGGACACCAAATATCTGGATGGCACATTCACAAGAATGCTACGCCGGGTTCATTGTGTCAAGTTCAATGCACACATCTCCAACCAGACACTATATAACATTGGAGGTGTCTCATTGGTTCCCCCAAGCTTGACACTAGAACAAAATCGCCTCCGCTTTGCAGGACATTGCTTTCGTCGTGAGGACCAGCCAGTGCATAATCTTGTACTTTGGCAGCCTCATGGAGTGAATAAGCATGGTGGACAGCCCATGACTTTCTTGAGACGCATCTTAAAGGACACTGGCCTTGAAGATGCGGATGATCTAGCAAATGTCATGGGTGATAGGGAGTTGTGGCGGTGCAATTTTGTCGACAAGCCGGCACAGCATTCTTAAAAATGCAGCTGCAATGCAGCATGCCGATCCTAGTAGATATTTGAACATTGTTTGTCTTGTCTTACCTTCTTATACCATATGCCACTTGTGATTCAGTTTTCAATGATTCTTATCTTTATGTGCAAGTGAAAGAAACCATTAGTATGTCGTCCGACCCTTTAACTAATTAAAGCCGCCGGGGCCTTATACCGGATTGAAATAATAAAAATAATAATAGTATAATTAAAGAGGTATTGCATTGTTGCCCAGCTACATATAGAATAAACAAAATGTTCTAGAACATTGTGTATTTATTATATAGAATAAATGGCCTGCGGGGGAAGCAAATACACGCAACATTCGAATGCCCATATCTCAGCTATTTCCCAACCAAATTTGCAAATGTTTTTACATATTTGGAATCCTTGCATGGGCAGCTTTCTATTGGTACCATCAGGGTCACTATAGGTTGAAGAATAACTGGAGTATAACTGGTTAAATATCACCGAAGACAACTTTTTTTAAACGCTTGTAGCTAAAGATTTAAAGCAAAAATAATAATTCTGGCTCACCCACGGAGGAGGAGGGAGGTGAAACTATCTATGTTTCAAATTTCATGCAATCTCATTAAGATTTGTAGAAAAATTGGGGGGGGGGGGGGGGGGGGGGGGGTACCTGAATAACGTCACTATATTCCAGGACATGGTGTAATTATTATTAAATCTTGAATACTATTACGTAGCTCGAAACTAATTAATTAAATAATTATAATACAATAGTTATTATTCCATGCATAGGATAAAACTAATTCAGTAGCCCGAGTTTAATTTCCTGAAACATCGGTCATCAAAGGATGAAAAAGATGTTTTATTACAGGAAGTATTACCTGCCTGTACACAGATGCCAATCCTCTGCCTCAGATGTTCAGCTGCCCTCTTGTTTCCGCTGGTGTTGATCCACCGTCCACCGGTGTGGCCCGTCCGAGTTCCCTAATGAAGTCAAGAGACGATGGTCCAATACGTGTACCAATAATAATATCTGAATAGAACTTTAATACATCATTGAACATTGAAATTTATAAACCTTTCCTAACCTTTAATCATTTTAACAAACAAAAGCATTTTGGTTCTTGTGAGTCACCTATTCTAAATGATATCTGAAATGATAACTGATTTGATTTGATTCTTAGTTTTTAGGTCCGCGTAGCGAGACTTCTAGTATTTACTCAGTTGTTGTTGGTGTTGTTGTTGTTATTGTTAATTTCTCGCTAGCTTTTGGTATTAGGGATTGATATGACCCCAGTAGCTAAGTTGGTAGATCTTGGGACTTGGAATCTCTAGGTACCGAGTCCAATCCCCCATTCCGGTGAATGTTTTGTTGTTGTAAGATTGGAAGTAAGCCATTCAAGGAGACAGTTCATGCGTTAGTAGATAGGGACCTTTGCGCGATATCGCGCTTGTTATACCTGAGTCTTATCCCCACTAATCACAAACCTAAAAATAAACCTAACCTCAATACTCTAAAGGTTACCGGTAGTAAACTGCACTTTAGTTTTTTCACCTTCAGCAAATAAATCATGTAAAACTACAACTGAGAACGCAGGCCGAAATTTAACTTGTCGTAGGCCGAAGATTAATTTGCACAGATTATTCTCACAGACAATAATTAATGTATAAACATTGGAGGAAGCAGTCATTTGCTATTATTATTTACAACTTCCTTTGCAGTGTTTCTGGTTATTCGCACACCAACATCAACTGCTGTGGAATCAGGTTAGTTCAATCACACAGTGCAATAATACTAGGCCTAGCTTAATTATTTATTATAGTCAATAGCATGAAGTCTGTGAAATGCAGTAAAAATTGAAGCCTGTATTGATAGCCAAAGCCCGGAACTGACTTCTTATCCTACTGCGCCTGCAAAGGAACAGTGGATTGGTTACTAGCGACGGCGATGGGTCGGCACTGGGTTGCCCACTTGGACTGCACGAGCGATCCTCTGTCACCCACGTGACTACGAGGCTGAAAAGGACTCGGAACGCGTTAGTAGCAGTCTCAGAGGAACCGAGAGACTCCTGAGCCAAGCCATCTTGCATTCCTGTTGACCGATCCCGAAAGGGATCGGGAAGGGTGGACAGACACACATAGGGTCTAGCGACGACTCAATGGTCTTCCTATTATGAGCCTGGAAAGGACTCGGAAAGGTCTGGTAACTGTGGACCCTCGCCTGACTCAACTGGCATTTAGATACAGACCGGACAGGTGTGTATCAAAATTAGCTAGAGTATGTCAAAATCTCATAAAGTAAAGTCAGCTGTCATATAAAGTAAATAATTTATTTTGTTATGTACAGTAGATTTATTAACTCATTTGTGAATATTTGGTGTTACTATTGTGGTGGGAAAGCCCATAAGTTCTGAATCAAATCAATTAGAGACCAAATCATATTCGAGAATTAAATTGATGTCCAACCAATACTGTGTTTTTCTTTATGCTTTGCATTATTACCCTTCAAGTTCTCCCCATGCGCATGAATTGAATTGCATATAAATGCTACCAAGACCGAATTCATGACATAATGTTGATGGAAACTTGATAATACTCAACTAAGGATGCTTGACGACTTCCAGTATCTTAGGTTATGGATAGAAATTAGCAAAAAAGATTAGGAAAGCAAAGGCTTGGGTCGCTCTATCAATAATGGATACCATCTGGAATTCAGATCTCTCCAGGCACCTGAAGACTAAGTTCTTTCGAGCCACAGTGGAAAGTGGACTTTTATATGGGGATGAGACATGGACACTTGAAACTTGAAGAACGAATTGATGGTTGCTATACAAGACTACTAAGTGCAGCCTTAAACATCAGCTGGAGACAACACATGACAAACGCCGAGCTTTATGGTACGATACCACCTATATCAACCCCCTCCGTGAACGCAGATTAATATTCAGTGGCCACTGCTGGATAAGTAAACATGAGGTCATACCAGATGTACTAACTTGAATTTGCAGCAGTGCCGTGCATTCTTTGGTGACCATCAATTGTATGATGGTCACACAATAAATACTTGCCAGTACCATTAGTAGAGATACCTCTATACATTCCTTGGCAATTTCTACCAGTTGGGGTCTATAGATGTGTGTTTGGAATATAAACAATGCGTTTTCATTGCCACTACAATGCAGTGCTGCCAAATGTAGGCCTATGCCATATTTCACCGATGCGATAGCTTTTAACTTTGTAAATCTAATGTTTTATTTTCAATCCCGCTGCCAGCTGCTGGCTCAATGCGTTGCCCTGCTCCTCCTTGGGACTGAAACTCGATGATACCCAGTTCCGCATCGCCATTGCTACGAGAATGGGTTGTAAAGTTGTCGAGCCCCACACCTGCCGCTGTGGCACTCCAGTGACTGCCGATGGCCTCCACGGTCTCTGCTGCCAGCTGAGCGCTGGCCAGCACACCCGCCGCGCCGTGATAAACGATATCATTCGGCGGGCGTTGGTTAGTTGTGGGGTGCCATCAATCCTCGAACCCCCAGGTTTATGTCGGAGCGATGGCAGGAGAGTGGATGGTTTGACCATGACCCTGTGGTCCCAGGGCAGAACCCTAGCATGGGACGCCACTATGGTAGATCCACTGGCCCCCAGCCACCTTCAACAAACCATAATTGCCGGGGGGCACTCAGCTGAGGGGGCGGAGCGCATTAGAAACTCTAAGTATCGCGACCTAATGGACAGGGGCCATTTCTCTCACCCCATGGCATGGCCTTTGAGAACTTTGGCCGCCCCGGTCCATAGACATCCACCTTCCTCCGGGAGATCGGGGCTCGTCTCAACAGTGCCACCCACGAACCGCGGTCACACCAGTTTCTGCTCCAACGCCTGGAGATGGCAATTTTAGTTGGTAATGCAGCCTCAGTCATGGGGACAGCAACCACGCCGACCATCGGTCTATTCGGGGACTGAAGAGCCGAAACCAATCGAAATGGTTGCCAATGGACGGATGGATGGATGGATGGACCAACGGGATGACGGCTGAAGATATTCAATATTCAATACTCTATCTTATGCAATCTCGAATATTCAATTCGGTACTAGACCTACAATTCAATATTCAATCTTAGTATTATTTCTGTGCTTCGTTATTTAATAATGTGATCAGCCATTGATTAGCAATGGTTATTATAAAAATTTTAAATTATATTCATAAATAGAAAAAATAAATTAAAAATTAAAAGCATAAACTATTTATACTATAAGGCATATTCAGATTAATTGTGTTCCCAATACGTAGTTGTACAAAATATCCCTACATGTATAAAACATTTTGCAAAAATTCGAGAAGATCGCAGCTTTTCATAAAGACCACGAACGCGATTTTGGTGAAGAAAAATGTAAATCTTGTCTTGACTTTTGTTGCAATTGATTAATTAGATGCACAAAGAACAATTCATATATTATATAAATATTGTTTACAGTGGAAGAAAATATTTCCGATAATTCACCTTGTATCGCATCCTCCGAATATGATGGTCATCTTCTACACAGATGCTCTAATGCTCTAACTGATGTCAGATACAACTATGATTGGGTCACAACCGGTACTGGGGTTAATAATTGGATTAAAATATATTTTCTAGGAACTCCAAAAACCATCACAAGGTTAGTTATGTTGTTTTCTAATTAAAATTGTGTTAATAAATTAACTGAGTTTTTTTCTAGTAACTAAATTAACGAAGTAACTCCCCTACGGTTTTTTTTTTATTTGTATAGCAATAATTGTATCTCCAATGTGATTTGAAAAATGCAGAGAAAAAGGGAAAACGATATACCATCGTAAGGAGAATCATCAAAAGTAAATAAAAATTTGTAAAGAAATAAATTTTGGCGTTTTGGCGCCCCCTAGCGGCTTCCGTGAGATTTTAACAATTTCACCTAAATGACTACTCCTCCGTTATTTGTCATTTGTTTTCTGATACCACATTATTTGGAACCAGCATGTTCATTTTCTTCATATTTTGTACTTTCATTTTATATTTCTGATAATTGGCAATTTTGTAAAAAAAATTAAACAAATAAATGAAAAACTCATGTTTTTTCGAATTTTTCATTAAAAAAATGGGAAAATATTATGAATTCAAGAATACTGGCCGAAATTTTAAGAAATAAAAAGCTAAGAGCTTTAAAATAATATAAAATATAATATTTAAATAAAAAGCTTCAATAAATTAAAGCTTATGAAATTACCTTTCATATAATACACAAAAAAACGGTTAAGAAATGGCGGAGTAGTATTTTTTGCGTGAAAAAATGTCATTCAGTGATACTGTAAATGCCTCCTAATTCAAACAATCTCGCGAAAAATTGCGGATGTCGGACAATTTGCTCCCTGACAATTCGGTCCAGACAATTCGGTCCCGGACAATTCCGTCCCGGGCAATTTGGTCCCGGATAATTCGGTCACAAAACACTAAATAAATGGTACCGAAATGTCCTAGGACCGAATTGTCCAGGAACGAATTGTCCGGTTCCTGATAGAAACATATTTCGAACCAAAAACAAACTACTAGGAAAATTGAATTGAAAATATTTAGCTACTTATTTTAGCTTGTATTAATATGTATAAATTCAAGAATAAAGCTACAATACAGTGAAATATAATTTAATTTAATTCGGTCTTGACAAGTCGGTCACAGACAATTCGGTCCCATTAATTGTTGTGATATTATATAGTGGTGGTGAACTTGTTTCAGTTTCAGGACATATACTCAGGTGGTAGTTCAGTCCGTAGGTCGCATTATTAATCTGGTAGTACACACTGCAGTATAGGTCAGTTTACACTGTACAGGCTACTGCAGTGATGTACACATATTCTATATCTGTTAGACTCATTTATCATATCTCAACCTGGTGCAGTTAGTTTAAAGCAATGGCTACGCGGTAACTTCCGTGCCAGTAAACCCGGACGACGAATCTGACAACTCAGACTTGGATACGATAGCTAAAGGTTACATTTACCGGTCTGGAAAGTACTAGATCAACAACGAGGCTATGAGGACGCCCATATTCATCACATCACGATGGGGTGACACCGGCACTGACCACCCCCGTACGGCATCGCGTCTTTGATATAGCTGGTGTCGACAAGATCGACGGAGACGTGGACGACTTCACATCATTTTGATGGTGGCAAGAGGCCTGGCACGTCCATGCACTCCGCCAGCAAGCCTCCACATACATGCGTACTGAACAAGTCTACGCGTTAGTCTCCACACTAGGGTGTGACCTTCAGCAAAAGATAACTGTAACACTACATGTTGATATCGATTCTGACGACATAACAATGGAAACAGTGCTCGATTCTTTACAAGCACACCTATGGTACAAATGATCCATTGCGATCGACGGGATTCGCTTCCACGGCCGAAAACAGGCTCTGAATGAGTCCTTCAATTCATTCCGGGTGAACCTGGAAGAGATAGCCGATGATGCTGAACTCAGCGCGCAATGTTGTGACTGACAGATTGTCACACAGATACTAGTTGGTATTCGCTAATCGGAAACACAGATCGAGCTGCTAAAGGTGCCTACACTGTCGGACTGTGTGAGGATATGCCAGTCATGGGAAGCAAGCGAACAAAATGACAATATAATCGGCAGCGGGAAGCCTATCAACAAGGTGACATCGAAGTACAAATGAGGACGTTCAACCTCACAACAACTCCTTTGTAACGCTAAGAACAGTATAGGCTTGACATCCACAAAATGCAGGCGGGACGACACCCAGGGTAAGTCAAACTGTCTGGCTAAGAAGGCCAAGTATAACACCTCCCATAAATATGGACACGTTCACACTGTTCACTGATCCAAAAACGAAAATCCGGGGAGAAGTACAAACCTAGGAATACGCCATGGGTCAGCATGATAACAGAGGGGATGGTGTAAATGCGTTCTCCCACATATAACTGTGGATGTAATTGCCCGGGACAACGACAAGATTTGCCGAAAAATTTGCAACATCCTCTTGGACAGCGGTACATCCGCCATTGAATCAGGATATATTCAGGCGGATGGACAGACGCCATAGGGACCTAATCCTGTATCCATCTGCATATCTATGCGCAGCTCCTATATTCCCTTGAGATAATCGGATTCTTCCCATCACGCATCGATATGCAGGGAACTCTATAACGAGTTTAATTGCCTTACCCTTATCAACCTTATCCTTTCTTACATGGCATTATGAGGATTAAACCTACTCTACCACAACTTCCCCCAGCCGTTCGCTTTGGTGTCTGCATCACCAACGATGCTTCCAAAGATTCGGGAAAACATCTTTGGCGAGTATGCAGATGTATTCGACAATGCCGACCAACTACTCGGAGTTTTAAAGGGGGAACCGATATGAATCGACTTAAAAGAGGGCTTCACCATTCCACGTCAATGGTTCATGGCCTATTCCTTTCACTCTCCATGACAAGTTCTAGGAGAAGATCGACTCTATGGCGCGACGTGGAGTTATTGAGCAGGCCACTGAACCCATGGACTAGGCCCATCCACTCACTCTCGCTATAAAACTACATGTTTGCATTGATCTTTGACACCTAAACAACCAAGTAATGTGGCCTTATTACCCCACCCCGAGCTCCCGGGTGGCAGTCACCGGAATACCTACCACTGCACTGCAAAGGTATTTGTTGGTATTCGACGCAGTTGCCAGATACTGGCAAGTTCCACTCGGACCTGCATCCCGACTCCTTACTACATTCGTAACACCATGGGGTCTGTACAAATATAAGAGGAGTGTCATGGGACTAATATCGAGCAGGGATGAACTTAATCATCATGGTGACAATGTGTTATGCAAGATCCCCGGACTCATTAAAGTCATCAATGATGTTCTAATTTACGATGACAATCTAAATGATCACCTCGCCAGCATCTGACAGCTTCTTCCCAGCTGCTACTAACCTGGAATAACCCTCAACCCTGACAAAGTCCAGTTTGCCAAATGGTAGGTGAAGTTCACTGGCTACATTGTCGGGGCTGATGGGATCCATGCAGACCCAGTGAAGGTCTGGGCTAACCCCCAACTAATAAGGCCAACTAATAATATAGATTTGCGAAGCTTCCTGGGATTGGTAGAACAACTCGCCCCCTTCTCAACTGACATCTCCGGAATGATGTCTCCGCTCCATCCTCTGCTACATTCCATAAACTCCTATGATTGGAACAGCAACCATGAGGCGGCGTTCAAGGCAACGAAGAAGGTGCTCATTTCACCCCCAATCCTCGCCTTCTTCGACCCGAGTTTAGAAACTAAACTCAAAACTGACACTTCTAGAAAGAACGGTCTTGGCTACATTCTTCTACAGAACCATGATGACGTATGGAAGCTCGTCGAATGTGGCTCCCGTTTCATTACAGAAATGGTGACATGATATGCGATGGTGGAGCTGGAGCCCCTGCCTGGGCAGTCCACAAGTGTCACATATACCTTGTCCAGTACACACTTTACTCTGGTAGTAGATCACCAACCGCTGGAGTCAATCCTAGATCACCAGACACTCGACGCCATGCACAACATGAGAATCCAGCAGCTGAAGTTGAAACTCTATACCTTCACCATCACAATGTTTTGGAAGAAAGGGAAGGATCACAGGATTCTGGACACCTTATCCCATTCCACAGTCGACGACCCATCGCCGAATGACGTTACCAACGACAGTGAAATGGTGAACTATATGTGCTTGGTCATGGCACTGAGTTCCCACAGAAGTCTTGCCAGCTGCTGGGAATCCAACCCTACTGGGGAATCCGTGAGGAACTCACAACTGACCACGATCTAGTCCTTTATGGACATCGACTTGTAATCCCGCGGGCAGACCACCGGGATATATCGGCGTGGTCACATCCCACCAACCAGGGGCTAGAGAAAACTCTTTGTCTTGCCCACCAGACTGTCTACTGGCCAAGAGTGACCAATGACGTCAGAACTACAGTAGCTTCCCGCAAGCCAAGCATCACCATGCATTCCAACCTCGCTAAGGAACCACTCATGCGCAACTGTGTGGCCTCACAATTGCTTCCCCCTCTCATGGTGGGAGACCACGTACTCGTCCAGGACCCTTCATTGAAGCGCTGGGATCACACAGGGATTGAATGAATTGATTGAATACAAACTTAGAACCCCATCCAGGTGATGTCTGACAAGGAACTTCCGTTACTTACTTCGGACACTACCAAAGCCTCTCTCGCCACTAACACCATTCCTATACCCAAGTGCATTCAATGGGCGGACGAACTCATCAACGAGTCAACGACCTACAACGTCGAACATACCCGACCCGCTTGAGGTGTAGGCCCGACCAGCTATAGAGACAACTGACAACAACAAATGAGATTATAGTCCCCGATATTCTATATCTGTTAGACTCATTCATCATATCTCCACATTAATATGCATGTTTTGGGACCAAATTGTCCTAGTCAGTATCCAGTCAATTTGATCCCGGGCAGTTATGTCTCCAAACAGTAAATTAATGCGACGAATTGTCCGCGACCGTATTGTCCTGCTTCCCAAAACTACCTGAACTGGGTCTGGTTGGTAAATAGTGTCTGACAAGAAGGCGGTACACCACCGAGCTAAAATTATATTTACGGGGGTTTTCGGGGCTGCTGATTTCATTTCCGATGTCAGTTCTAATATTTGGTGGAATGTATTCTGTCAGTCGGTTGGTTGTCTGTATGTCTTGTCTGTTTTACAGTTTGACAGACAGATTGGCAGCCAAATATTCTACGATATCTAAAAGAGATTTCTCTAAGCGGCCCCCCCCTTATTAGATGATACTGTATCAAATTAACATATAACAATGTCATCACTTCACATTACAGCTTTGAATTCCAAGAACCTTCACTCTGTCCATGGTGCACTGTCGATCACGATTGCCACAAAGCAACCAGCAAGGCTCTCACCATAACATGTGACACAACTACGACCCCAGCTGTTAGACAAGTTACATTGGTTGGTGATGAAACAAGGTAGTTATGATTAAATGTATTTAGATTATTATATAATTATTTAGTTTATTTCTTATCAATTAATTAATTAATTCATTAAAGGTTCTAATAAAACAAGTTGGAAAGTCTGGATGATTCTTCCGATAATTGGAGTCTTCTGATAATGAAAACGATTTCATTTTGATTACGAATATATTATGCCTATATCGATTCCGGTGTATTTGTACCGGTGTCACAGTATCATACCACTGCAGTCACAATAGTGTTTGACCATTGTGATACGACCATATGATATGGTTTTACGTATATCTTTGAATGGCCGGCTTTCTAACAATACCAACAAATAAATCATTATAAGGTTGAAGTACAATTGTGGTGTAACTGGTGCAATATGAAGTTAAAAATGAAGTGAAAATTGGAGATTAAACTAATTATGTTTTAAGTTTAGTTCAATCTCATTATTGAAAGGGAAAATTATGGGAAAAGATTACAAATAAAGAATATTAAGTTTAAGTTAAGTTAAGTTTATCTCTTTTATTCATTAAAACTCATAGTTATGATAAATAACACATGAGGCAGTCTACATTAAGAGTAGACTGATAATCAAAATGAATAAGCGTCGTAGGGCCAAGGTGTTGCTTCGCAGCACCTGTACGTACAGTATGTAAGCTACTATAAAGTAATATACTTAAATTCAAGCTAACCAATTATAGCACAAACAAATTATAATAACTGAATAAAACATATGTAAATTTATATTTATATTAGCATCTATCCGTTAAGTTACCTCTTCCCTTGCATATTTAGTTTGGTATATTTTCCATAATTTCGCCTTGAATATTAATAATGAAGCAGCACCCGATACATTTAACGGTAGCTTATTCCATAATTTTATGAGAGATACTATGAGGCTGTCATGGCCGTGTTTGTTTTTCGTTTTAGGTATGACTATATTGTTAGTGCGTTGGTTAATTTTCTGATTTTTGTTTGAATGAAAGGGTAAGTTTAAATTTTGGTAGGGCTTAGATATGTTATGTATGTATTTGTAAAAATAAATTAAAGCGAAATATTCTCGTTGGGCAGATAATAATGGGACCTTAGCTTTTTGTCGAAGTTCTGTACCTGTCGTGTCCCTTATTTTTTTTCCAAATATTAAGCGAAGTGCATAATTTTGTACCTTTTCAAATTTATACAGTATGTCTTTGTAACCATGTTTTCCATGCAATGATACCAGTAATTGACTACAGTAGTTATGATATGGTAATGTTAGAGCTTTGTATATATTTAATTTGGTTCTATTAGTTAATTGCCCCTTAATACTGCGTAAACTAGAAATGCTCAAGGTCATCTTTTGTAATATATTATCTATATAATTCTTCCATTGTAATTTGTTATCTATTTCTACTCCTAAGTACTTTACTGATTTTGATTGGCTTATCGGTATTGCAGTTCCAACATTTAGTTCTATTTGTTCAGAATTTGTTCCTATTACTGGTTGAGGTGGTAATTCTGTTTGCCGTACTGTCTACCTGAGTGTTAATAAACCTTGTTGTCTTAATAAAGTGATCTAATTGTTCTTGAAGTCCGTTAAGTTTGATCGCATCCTCTCGTCGAAGTTGATGGATTTGGGCTAATTGCATTTCAAGTGTGTTAATTCGAGATATTGCTTGTGTCACGACCCTCGTTAAGTCTTCATTACTCTTTGAGGATGGGATGTGTATGTGGATGTCGTCGTCGTTATCGTCTACACTCATGGTTTCTTCATTCCGTTCTTCTCTGGTAGTGGTGTTTTCAAGGTTATCGCTACCAGAGAGACGATGTGGTGGGGATACCGGTATTTGGTATGGCGCTGATTTGCGGCGCGATACGATATTCTGTTGTAAACGTTTTATAACTTGCGCTTTCGTACCACTAGTTTTTAGATTTAGCTTACCGAGTTCTTTCTTGAGGACCGGGAGCGTCAACAAATGAAGGACAGATGGATCGGGTCCGTCGGATGGGTCTTGTTGTAGTGACGAATCTAATCTTAGTGACATTATGATATTAACCAACTAAACCAGTACAGCAGTAGACCATATCATAATATCAAAATCAATCAGTCAGATTCAAATCAGTCAGACAGTTTTTACTGTACTTTTTATGATGGCATGAACCTTTCTCTTCCTATCTACGCACCACAACGGCAAAATAGAGCAACACTAGTTATGCTACTGCTCTTTTTCGCCATTTAAAATCTATATATACTATTATTACATTATAGTTTATGATTGGTGCTATGGGTACATGAGTGGTTTTATAATATTATAATAATTTATTGGCTTTGCGAACGACTTTGCAAAAGCTGTGCCCAACAAAATATTATAATAATATGAAACCACTCATTCACCCATAACACCAATCATAAACTATAAATATACCGGTCGCAATTCTCTATGGGTGTAACTGTCCTACCTAAATTAGTAGCTAGAGATAATCCCATAGAGGTCAAACCACTATTACAGGTCAACTCAAAGAGTGCTGACAAACAAGGTAAGACAGTAGAAACTAAGAAAGTACTTGTGGACCCAGACAAACCCACTGCAAAAGGGAGACACTTACCGGCAGGCCCACGGGCCTACCATGTCCTAACAAGTATCCACATAATACATATACCTTACCTGATGACGTCACTAATACTTACGTCAACCAGAACCTTACACGATCATGGATGGATGCTTGCCGTAAGTTGGCATGGCTCAAACGTTTGAGACAATATGCCAAAGGCAACTACTACTAGGATCGGCATGCTGTATTGCAGCTGCATTTTTAAGAATGCTGTGCCGGCTTGTCAACAAAATTGCACCGCCACAACTCCCTATCACCCATGACATTTGCTAGATCATCCGCATCTTTAAGGCCAGTGTCCTTTAAGATGCGTCTCAAGAAAGTCATGGGCTGTCCACCATGCTTATTCACTCCATGAGGCTGCCAAAGTACAAGATTATGCACTGGCTGGTCCTCACGGCGAAAGCAATGTCCTGCAAAGCGGAGGCGATTTTGTTCTAGTGTCAAGCTTGGGGGAACCAATGAGACACCTCCAATGTTATATAGTGTCTGGTTGGAGATGTGTGCATTGTACTTGACACAATGTACCCGGCGTAGCATTCTTGTGAATGTGCCATCCAGAGATTTGGTGTCCTCAGCAGTTAGAGCCCAGCATGGACTCCCGTAGAGGAGTACTGGAACTACTGCTGCTCTAAATAATCGGACCTTAAGTTTCCGATTAATTCTAGGTGACTTCCAAATCCTGGAAAGCCTATTCAAGGCTGCCCATGCCTTTCCCTTACGTATTCGAAGGTCCTCACCTGACTTCCGGATCCATGATCCCAGGTAACAGAAGTCGTCCACATGCTCAAGTATACCATCCTTTGAGCTTATGCTCAGACGATCAGAGACTTGCTGAGGACTTTCAAAGTTAACTGTCAGAATTTTGGTCTTTCTGGAGTTAATAAAAAGACCAACACTAGAAGCAGCATGTTCTAATGAGCTGAGGAGCTGCTGGGCTCCCTCTAATGATTCTGAGAGTACTCCTAAGTCATCAGCAAAGTCTAGAAATATATAATTATCAGATGTTGACAACTACGACTTTAGAGGGATTGTAATATTCATATTAAAACAATAAAATAGGACATGGGGTCTATTCCCTCAGATACTACCTAGCATTTAGGGCCACTTGGGCCACTGTTAGTACTCAGGCACTAGGCCCATCAAAAAACACAAAACAAAATACCAAATCGATTTTAGTGCTACATAAACCCAACCCAACTACCACAAGAAAAATTGCACCAAACCATACAGTAACTACAGGTTCCGGTAAGTATTGCACGAAATAGGCTATCCCATAAATTACGAAAAATATAGGACATTTTGTCCGCCGAAAAAGGTAAGTCTAAGTAATAAATTTTATAAAAATAAAAGGGTTTCGGAGATTTAAACACTGAACCCTGGGATTCGTGGTTCTCCTCATCAGCAGTGTGCCACGAACCCCACCTCTACCCTAACAAAACTGCACCACTAAATTAAGATAATGACCAATAAATTAGAAATCCTACCGTACCACCGAACAGAGTTGAAACCACCCACCCCCAATGTATGTTACCATCAGCCCCAAATGCATAAACATGATTTCCCAACTGAATGCAACCAACCCCAATTAGCACCTACCGGTATGTACAGATATATGATCAGATTTTTAAACAAAATTGCGCAGATGTCAGGAAATACCCCTTTAAATATATAATTATATGATGTTGACAACTACGACTTTAGAGGGATTGTAATATTCATATTAAAACAATAAAATAGGACATGGGGTCTATTCCCTCAGATACTACCTAGCATTTAGGGCCACTTGGGCCACTGTTAGTACTCAGGCACTAGGCCCATCAAAAAACACAAAACAAAATACCAAATCGATTTTAGTGCTACATAAACCCAACCCAACTACCACAAGAAAAATTGCACCAAACCATACAGTAACTACAGGTTCCGGTAAGTATTGCACGAAATAGGCTATCCCATAAATTACGAAAAATATAGGACATTTTGTCCGCCGAAAAAGGTAAGTCTAAGTAATAAATTTTATAAAAATAAAAGGGTTTCGGAGATTTAAACACTGAACCCTGGGATTCGTGGTTCTCCTCATCAGCAGTGTGCCACGAACCCCACCTCTACCCTAACAAAACTGCACCACTAAATTAAGATAATGACCAATAAATTAGAAATCCTACCGTACCACCGAACAGAGTTGAAACCACCCACCCCCAATGTATGTTACCATCAGCCCCAAATGCATAAACATGATTTCCCAACTGAATGCAACCAACCCCAATTAGCACCTACCGGTATGTACAGATATATGATCAGATTTTTAAACAAAATTGCGCAGATGTCAGGAAATACCCCTTTAAATATATAATTATATGATGTTGACAACTACGACTTTAGAGGGATTGTAATATTCATATTAAAACAATAAAATAGGACATGGGGTCTATTCCCTCAGATACTACCTAGCATTTAGGGCCACTTGGGCCACTGTTAGTACTCAGGCACTAGGCCCATCAAAAAACACAAAACAAAATACCAAATCGATTTTAGTGCTACATAAACCCAACCCAACTACCACAAGAAAAATTGCACCAAACCATACAGTAACTACAGGTTCCGGTAAGTATTGCACGAAATAGGCTATCCCATAAATTACGAAAAATATAGGACATTTTGTCCGCCGAAAAAGGTAAGTCTAAGTAATAAATTTTATAAAAATAAAAGGGTTTCGGAGATTTAAACACTGAACCCTGGGATTCGTGGTTCTCCTCATCAGCAGTGTGCCACGAACCCCACCTCTACCCTAACAAAACTGCACCACTAAATTAAGATAATGACCAATAAATTAGAAATCCTACCGTACCACCGAACAGAGTTGAAACCACCCACCCCCAATGTATGTTACCATCAGCCCCAAATGCATAAACATGATTTCCCAACTGAATGCAACCAACCCCAATTAGCACCTACCGGTATGTACAGATATATGATCAGATTTTTAAACAAAATTGCGCAGATGTCAGGAAATACCCCTTTAAATATATAATTATATGATGTTGACAACTACGACTTTAGAGGGATTGTAATATTCATATTAAAACAATAAAATAGGACATGGGGTCTATTCCCTCAGATACTACCTAGCATTTAGGGCCACTTGGGCCACTGTTAGTACTCAGGCACTAGGCCCATCAAAAAACACAAAACAAAATACCAAATCGATTTTAGTGCTACATAAACCCAACCCAACTACCACAAGAAAAATTGCACCAAACCATACAGTAACTACAGGTTCCGGTAAGTATTGCACGAAATAGGCTATCCCATAAATTACGAAAAATATAGGACATTTTGTCCGCCGAAAAAGGTAAGTCTAAGTAATAAATTTTATAAAAATAAAAGGGTTTCGGAGATTTAAACACTGAACCCTGGGATTCGTGGTTCTCCTCATCAGCAGTGTGCCACGAACCCCACCTCTACCCTAACAAAACTGCACCACTAAATTAAGATAATGACCAATAAATTAGAAATCCTACCGTACCACCGAACAGAGTTGAAACCACCCACCCCCAATGTATGTTACCATCAGCCCCAAATGCATAAACATGATTTCCCAACTGAATGCAACCAACCCCAATTAGCACCTACCGGTATGTACAGATATATGATCAGATTTTTAAACAAAATTGCGCAGATGTCAGGAAATACCCCTTTAAATATATAATTATATGATGTTGACAACTACGACTTTAGAGGGATTGTAATATTCATATTAAAACAATAAAATAGGACATGGGGTCTATTCCCTCAGATACTACCTAGCATTTAGGGCCACTTGGGCCACTGTTAGTACTCAGGCACTAGGCCCATCAAAAAACACAAAACAAAATACCAAATCGATTTTAGTGCTACATAAACCCAACCCAACTACCACAAGAAAAATTGCACCAAACCATACAGTAACTACAGGTTCCGGTAAGTATTGCACGAAATAGGCTATCCCATAAATTACGAAAAATATAGGACATTTTGTCCGCCGAAAAAGGTAAGTCTAAGTAATAAATTT
>JAUCBJ010003500.1:0-60945 GCA_032718475.1 Nemertoderma westbladi | reverse complement strand
GGCCAAGCAAGTTGCTGAAGTTTTCCGATATTTTCATTTTCAATGATATGAGCCATGATTCTTTTGAAAAGTTTAATTAATCTTGTTAACTTACCCGATGAATTGAGAGCTGATAGTATTTTTCTTGATATCTACATCAACCGGAGAATCGTAGTGTAATCTTATGTATTTTATTATACTATCTTCGTTTGTTATTTCATCCGCCATTATTTTATCTCGTGTAATAGATAATAATATTATGCTGTAATTCCTTGCGTTGTAATACTAATTCTAAAAAGAAACATAAATATAATTAATTAAATATATCGAACTTTCATACCCGTACAATTTCTGTATTCTGATGTTCGATTTGATTAATTGATTAATTAAACCTTCTTTCACGGGGAAAGTAGGTGGGGGGGGGGGGGGGGGGGGGGGTGTTGATTAGCAACATTGAGATTGTGTGACAGTGTTGTAGCTGACGTGGCTGTATTGCATTATAGGGTGGTATGGTAGCAGGGGCGGATCCAGGGGGGGGGGATTATAGGGTGGTATGGTAGCAGGGGCGGATCCAGGGGGGGGTTATAGGGTGGTATGGTAGCAGGGGCGGATCTAGGGGGGGGGGGGGGGTTATAGGGTGGTATGGTAGCAGGGGCGGATCCAGGGGGGGGATTATAGGGTGGTATGGTAGCAGGGGCGGATCTAGGGGGGGGGGGGGTTATAGGGTGGTATGGTAGCAGGGGCGGATCCAGGGGGGGGGATTATAGGGTGGTATGGTAGCAGGGGCGGATCTAGGGGGGGGGGGGTTTATAGGGTGGTATGGTAGCAGGGGCGGATCTAGGGGGGGGGGGGGGTATAGGGTGGTATGGTAGCAGGGGCGGATCTAGGGGGGGGGGGGGGTTATAGGGTGGTATGGTAGCAGGGGCGGATCCAGGGGGGGGATTATAGGGTGGTATGGTAGCAGGGGGCGGATCTAGGGGGGGGGGGGTTATAGGGTGGTATGGTAGCAGGGGCGGATCCAGGGGGGGGGGATTATAGGGTGGCATGGTAGCAGGGGCGGATCCAGGGGGGGGGGGATTGTAGGGTGGTATGGTAGCAGGGGCGGATTCAGGGGGGGGGGGGTTATAGGGTGGTATGGTAGCAGGGGCGGATCTAGGGGGGGGGGGGGATTATAGGGTGGTATGGTAGCAGGGGCGGATCCAGGGGGGGGGGGGGGGGGGGGGGGCACGTGGGCAGACAGCCAGATCAGATAGATTCA
The DNA here is from genome assembly GCA_032718475.1 of Nemertoderma westbladi. Classification (NCBI taxonomy): domain Eukaryota; kingdom Metazoa; phylum Xenacoelomorpha; order Nemertodermatida; family Nemertodermatidae; genus Nemertoderma; species Nemertoderma westbladi. Next base: position 59,708 of record JAUCBJ010003500.1, on the reverse strand, counting down.
CATTATCCCAGCCCAGGCCTGTGTGTCCAAAGTATTATTCCAAATTATTATAATAATTAAACTTTTAAAAATAATAATAATAATAAATTGTAGAGATTTGTACAATTTAGAATTTTTCATTAAAATATAATTATTTATATTGAATGATATAATCGTAATTTTGAACAATGACCAATGACCACGTCACGAATAGTGTTCAATTCCCTCTCAGTATATTAGCCGATGTATAAATTTATCATACCAGCCCATTTTATTAATTCATTATTACTAATATTCAGCACCGTCTCATTTTAGCCAATCAAGATTTTACAGTTGTTGAAAAATATATAGGATATTATTATTGAATCAAATTCCAACCCATCCCACATGGTTACACAAATTGCAATAATTCAGATAATTTATTGTGACCATTCATTCAAACATCACCTACACGTAAAATCTTAGTGGGCAACGTAATGTATTGTACAGTTCTGTACATATAAAAATCAGAGAGAAATAAATATTTCTTTTGCAAAAAGAAAGTACTATTTTTTTGGTCCGACTTTTTCATCCGTATTTTCGAGGAATAGTAGAATGTGTACCGGAGGAGTAGCCGAGGAATAAATGCACAAACGAGTGGAAATCGGATGACTTTCCTCAAACGCCTGGTGGTCAAGGACACCGCTAGCGGTACAGTAGGCCATGTGGCTACAAATTACAATAGATATGGGCTGACTGCCAACTGCACGGAGAAACCCGCCGGGTAGACTGGCAAACCAGCGAGTGGTACCTGCCACGTAAGTGTCATATACTGTATGTTAGTAAAATCCTATGGATGCAAATTCTTCGATTAATTAACCTATCTTTTTGGCTCCGACGGCCCCAATATTACAATTCCAAATTATCTTATAATTAATTTCTTATATTTTTGAACTTTGCCTTTTCTAGGTCGATTATGCTGCAACCGCGTTACCACCGCAACCGTTAACCGCACTACACTGCGAACACAACTGGTGCATCTTGCGGGCCACTATCGAAGATCACTTTGCACGTGATCTTATTTATTCGACGATAACCAACTGGTTACACAACCCGCGGGGATCAGCCATTAACATTCCTCAATCGTTTGCTAAAAGTGCTGCAAAGATTGGCGGTCTGCAATACAGCTTAATTTATTATTGGTATTTTTAGATGAATGAGTGGATTCAGATTATTATAGCTTTTGTTGGGCATAGCTTAGCCTCAGCGAAGTCTACAATGAGGTCCAGGTGGGATCGAACTCGTGATATCCAGGTTGGTAGCTCTAACCATTCCATTTCTCTATGAAGCTGGGTAGGAAGCTGTAATTGTCCTACCTAAATTAGTAGCTAGAGTGTATAATTAATCATTGTGGCCGTCATGGTTCATGGTTAATATACTACCTTTCATTGTAGTGAGTGTATAAGTTAAGTATTGAGCACGTAAATCGCGGAAATTTTTGGAATATTTCAAAACAAGGCGACAGACTTCCAACCCGGAGATCAACCAGTTCGATCCCACATGGACGTCATTGACGACTTTGCAAGCTCTGCCAAACGAAAGTTATTTTAATACATTTTTATGGGACATGCCGATTCATTTAAGGTAGTAGGGACTCTAAGACGCCGTTCACAGTGATAAATTGTAAAATGATAAAGTAGATCTAGATTTATATGAGTAAGTCAGATCGCCTTCTAACTTAACAAAATGTCACATGAGTGAGCGTTCTCTCAAAAAAAAACAGTCTACAGTCGCTAAGTCCGGTATCTTTATCTGCGGTACAACATACAGTAAGGCTTATGTTGTAGTAGATAGGCCTACCTGCCAAAGTATCACCTCCAAAGAATTATAAATAATAAAATAGGATGTAGGTTTAAACTGTCAGACAGTTTGGCCATTACGAAAACTGTAGAACTGCGAGAGGTTACGTTAACACAACCTACTGTATAGTTTAGAAGGTACTCTTAGATCGCTGCCAAGTATCAACTCTTAAGTATTAAAATAGGCCAAAATTAGCAAAAAAGCATTGTAAACAAAGAAATAGAGAAGGTTTTTCACTTTCCGATATTTCTCACCCTAGCGGCAGACGGGAGAACTGCAGACTGGTAAGCGTCCTCCCAAACACGCAGCCTGTGGTATAGTAGAACTCTGCCATGTATCAGTAGAAAAGCACATACAACCAAATAGGAGGTCTTCACTTTCATACATTTCGCCCCCTAGCGGCAGACTGGAGAACTTCAGACAGATAAGAGTCATCCCAAACATGCAGTATTTCAGGTACATATCTGCAAAGTGTCAGTTAGAGCATATTGAGACAGCTGATGATGCAACTGCTGTTATACAGTTTCCTGCCGGCAGACCAGTAATCAGGCCAATTTGACCTCAAATACGCATTCAAGCAAGCAAACGCGTAAAATTCGTCTCGAGATAGCGCGGTTCACGTTACCGTGCTCGGGGCGGTCTGCATCACGTAGATGTGCATGATAATCCATGACACCCAACGTGTAGAGTGACAGACTGAACTGCCAGGCTAACCTCGCGCCCAACCGGTACCGCAAAAAGGAAACGGCCTAATCAATTAATTTTGTGTTATGATAGATATGTTGTAAATAGTAAGTACTGTAGCTACCACACAAAATAACCATTTCGTCGCTTTACGTGCTCTAGTCGAGATCTTTCGATCGATGTATTATTAGCTCAGATTGCTCCTCGTCTGTAGACTAATTCAGAAAATTTCAATAGTTTATGGGATTTTTATATTTTTACTTTGTAGTTTGAGCGCCACCTAATAAGTATTTAATAAGTTTGTAACAATATTATTAATGAGTAATCATGCAACACTGTACTATAATTAACAAATTATTACTTACATTTTATGAGATGGCAAATCGAATCCACATTTAACATGTGTTTTATATATAACGATTGTCAAAAAATTTTATAGTTTGTTGAAGAAATTTTGCTCTGTAACTATTTGATACTTTTTTTACTTAACTTATATATACACTTATTATTCAGCATCGACTTACCGAATTTTTAAATGTCATCCAAAGAACTTTGAGCAACGTGTCAGTTAGAGATGATCCCAAGATGACAGCATCAACTATTCTAAGCCAAACGATACTGCGGTTTAATGGGTAAATATGGCACACTCAATCAATACCTAGCTCTAGCTGGTATTGCGTTCTATATTTGGCATATGACACTAGTATTGAAATTGTACTGACTGTTTAAATCTTCCTATCCGTCCATAGATGCGTTCGATTCGTTCGAAATCGATTTCGGGATTATTAGAATTAATACTTAGTTCCAATGGATGCGAACTTGGTGCCAATGCAAGCGAATTTAGTTCCAATGCAAGCGAATTTAGTTCCAATTTAAGCGAATTTAGTTCCAATGCAAGCGAATTTAGTTCCAATGCAAGCGAATTTAGTTCCAATGCAAGCGAATTTAGTTCCAATGCAAGCGAATTTAGTTCCAATGCAAGCGAATTTAGTTCCAATTCAATTTAAAATGATTTAACGAAGAAAAAAAATTATATTATATTATAAAATTATACGAAAAAAATTAACGAATTTAGATCCATTTAGGTGTGGGGCGAGCCACGTAGTTGGCGAAGAATCTGTTTAATGACAGTATTAGGTGGATGGTTAAATAATAATTGTAAATAACTAACCCAAAATGCCTAACCTCCTAACCAAAACAATCTTATCCCAAACAACGCCCAACCTCTTAACCCAAACAATTCAATTATATTTAATCATTTAAAATGATATTCAGTGTAAAAAACAACGCCCAAACTCATATTGTATTTGGTTTGGAAATGGCACAATGTGCATGACTTGAGTATTTATTATAATACTACAGACTCAGTCAGTCAGTATCAGTATACTCGTGATTAATATATATTTGAAATGTGTAATTATACATTTAATTCATTAATAATAATTCGATTTTTAAAAATGACAGAAGGGTTTTACAATTATTTACAATTATTGTTGACCCTGACCCACCCCAAATAGAGGCAATACGCAATAGGCTTCGCCTACTACGTGGCTATCCCCACGTGCAATAACTAGAAAGAAAACAATAGCGAATTCAGCCACGTAGTAGCGAAGATTTTGCATAATGCCACAATTTGGGGGTGGTCATGGGGTCAGCAATAATTGTAAATTGTGGTAAAACCCTTCTGTCAGAAATATAGTATCAGTATGTCTGTATGTACCACTAGGTAGTACTGTAGGCCTACTCATACAGCAGTACGTTACCTATCCAGAGTAAAAAAAAAAAAAAAGTAAAGTACCATTTGTAGTATAATAGCCTGGTTTGGGTGTGGGGGCGGGATGAAAGTGCTAGTCGAGTACCATATGGTTGAACCCAACCCCCACCCCCTCCCCCCATTGTGATAGAACGAAATTATCTAAATATTATATAAATATTATCGAAATCTACAATTAATCAAAAATATTCAGTGCCATGTTTAAGCTTGTGGTTAGGTAACGTTAACATTGTGGTCCATCCAGGCTGCCATCTTTTATTTACAATAATTATTAGCAGCTTGGTCTAGTGGTGACATTACTGTGCTTCCGATTTGGGAGCCCGGGTTCGATCCCTAGATGTGGCAGCACTGTTTGGGCACAGTGCTTTAAATGCTGCAGCCTAGCCCAACCCCGGCTTTCATCCTTCAGTGGTCGATAAATGGGAACCAAAGCAACTTGGGAAACAGAGTGGAAGGGTTTACTGTGGAAGATCACCCTGGTGGTGAACAGGCATTCCTTGGCTTATAGACGAGCCTAAAAGATTCTCCCATTCATTTACAATAATTATTTACCCGGCCCTCATCCCCCTAGTAGGGGGATTAAACAGATTCTTCGCCAACTACGTGGCTCGCCCCACACCTGAAACATTGGAACAAAGTTCGCTTCCATTGGTGGAACTAAATTCACTTCCATTGGTCCATAAATTCGTTTTCGTTTTTCTCTAGTTATTGGAACTAAACTCGCCTAAATTAGAACTAAATTAATTTCTATTGGAACTAAATTCGCTTGAGGCTTGGAACTAAGTACGGGGAATCACCGCGATCTATACTAATATTCCGATTCGCGAAGGGATAGAGGTGGTAACAGGCTTCGTCGCGGGACATCAATATGAAATCGACATGTTCGGTTATTTACATGTTAAGAAACTCAATACATACATAATACCCAAACAATAGTTTAAATAAATTAACACACACATAAGAGAGTGGAGCACCAACACGCAAACATAACCTCCAATATTAAACAATCGTGTAGATTGGACCTGAACAGGAAACTGAAAGAAAACGTAGGCCTACATAATAACTAAATACGCAATACTACTACTACTACTACTAGGTCGAGCGATCTCGGACAGTGGAAATGAGATCCTTCCAGACTTCTCGATTCTCCATAGTTGTCGCAATTTCGTTTCTCCCAAGTTCAGTATCCCTTTCAAGTTGATCTATCTTTGTTATGGCCGGTCGTCCACGACTACGCTTTCCCTGAGTTGGTTGCCAGGAAAGGAGATCTGGTATGACCTCGTCTTTACTTCGCCAGCTGTGCCCACTGAATCTTAATCTGCGTCCACGGAGGGTGGTTGATACAGGTGGTATTTTACCATAAAGCTCGGCGTTTGACATGTGTTGTTTCCAGCTGATGTTTAGGGCTGCCCTTAGTAGTCTTGTATGGCAACCATCAATTCGTTGTTAAAGTGATTTAGTCAGTGTCCAGGTCTCAACGTCGTATAAAAATACACTTTCCACTGTGGCTCGAAAGAACTTAGTCTTCAGGTGCCTGGAGAGATCTGATTTCCAGATGGTATCCATTTTGATAGAGCTACCCAAGCCTTTGCTTTCTTAACTTCTATGTCCTTTTTGCTACTCTCTATCCATGATCCAAGGTACTGGAAGTCGTCAACCTTCCTTAGTTGATTATTATCAATGGTTGTCAAGTTTCCATCAACATTAAAAGTCATGAATTCGGTCTTGATAGCATTTATATGCAATCCTACCTCCATAGCAGCCCCTCCACTTTATTATACGCAATACGCTAACGAATTTTACTCAGGTGGGTTTATACCATTATTTAGTAATATTATTACGCAATAATATTTGTGTTTACTTAATGTATTACAATATTAGCCAATTAGACCTAGACCAACGTATTAACATTTTTAAACTATGACATCCTCTATATTACTGTATAATCAATCAATTTCTAGCAGATATTGCGTACTATATGTGGCATATGACGTAGTATTGAAATTGTACTGACAGGATCAGTAGTGAAAATAATTTTGTTGCTTGACTGTCCGTCCATTACTCCACCGATTAATTTTGTTCAATTTAGAGAAAATATAATTCGTATCCGCCTACCACCACTACACCAAGGTTCCACCTTGGTGTAGTGGTTGCATTGAATTCACATCTCCTGTAGGTCGTGGGTTCGATCCTCACATGGGCCAGGGCAGTTTTCGTTTCGGCACGAATGCTTTAAAGGGACCAGCCAGGGCGCATCTCTGCCTTGCATCCTTAAGTGGTAGCTAAATGAGTACTAGAGTTTCCTATGGGGAGTAACGTTCTGGGGGGACCGCACTGGAAATAAGTCGTCAGACTTTGTGCGTAATCCCTGGCCTAGTGGCCGAAGAAAATTTACTTTACTTTACATTTGTCCTACATAGCCCCCCCCCCCCCCTACAGTTTGCGGACAGCCATGTAAATACCCACATTGTCTGCATCAATAAGATCCAAGTCGTTTAGCAGACGTTCAAGATGCCAATGGATGCCCACCATGTGTCTCTCCAGCTGGCTGTAATGGAACAAGATCATGTGCAGGCTGAGCAGCAGTAGCAATGGTTGTAGCCGCAGGGTGGTGCCGGTTTTTTGTAACCAGATATTACTACTGATACAATGCATCGTTAATTATAATAATAATAATAATATTGGTTATTTATATAGCGCTTTATTATGCTCGGCATACTCAAAGCGCTTTTATTATCATTACCCCAGCAAAGCTAGGTTCCCATTATACCGCTGGGTTGACGTAGGCACTAATGTCTAAAGTGTCTTGCCTAGGGACACAACAGTGCGAAATGTATATTATGTGAGCATTGCTTCTTTTGCCATGATCCCTGTCTATCATGTTGATGCATTCAGCAAAGGTTCTAATGCTACAAGCTGCAACGATGATCCACGATGATACACCTTCAGAAATATTGTGATTTTAGGTGAATTTAATACAGTGCAGTCGACAGAACTTGCCAGCTGTTTCGTATTCTAAGGTTTTCTTTCGTCATATCTCCAAATACAAAGTTCTAGGTAGCAGAAGTCTTCTATATAAACAACCAAACCATATCGTTACTCAACACAGTGATTGCCGAAGATCTGCTGGGGGTAACCTAGAACTCAGATTTTTTTTTAATCAAAATAGACTGACATTAGATGCTGCCTCTGTTCTAAATTGGTTGAGAAGTCTTTGGGCCAGCGAAACAACTGTTCAAATGCCAACAATGCAAAACTTTGTTTTGTTTATTCAATAATATTTTAAGCTTCACAATAAAGGAACTAAAGAAAATCAAGTGTGTTGCTTTAGAAATTATTATTCTGGAATTTAAATATTTTTATATTTACATTCGCAGTAAGCACAATAATTGACAACAATGTAATTCAATAGCCATAAAACAAAAGAATACAAAATAATACCGGTGATAACAAATTACTATGGAGTCTACGTCATCACAATCGACGGTAACTCGTCTATATCCGCCAGGCGGTCCCAAAACCAGCGATTACGTACCCCCGATGTTCCGTAGGAGATCTTCCTCAAGGCCTCCCGCCAGCGTCCGACCACATTCAGCCGGCGGAGGTTCTCCCAGATTCCGGCAAAGTCCACGAGAAGAGCGTCCTTTATGGAAGGCGTCGCAGCGGGGCGGGAGACACCGGTGTCAGACCCGTAAGAGTTACAGAGAGGAGGGTTTGTGCGCCAATCAGAGTGGTATAAACCCCGGGTTCATGGACATACGGGCGTTACATCGGCGATGTAGTTGCGGTTCGGCTAAAACAAGCAACAACAGGTATTACTGGAGCCCGTGCCATTCTTGTTGAGAGTCTGTGTATATCCTAATCACTTTTACGAAATTTTATAAAATTATGCAAGCGATTTTTTTACATTTTCTATATTATTTATGTTCTTTAAGTTTAATTATAGCATAAAGGAATGTTGAATCATTATCATGGTTGCTAGTGTTTTTAATGGTAATTAGTGATAAATTTGGTAGCCACTGTAGTGTTTTTTTTGGTGGCTAGTAAATTATAAAAAATAAAATTTTTAAGGATAAAATCGTATTTATAGGTTTTTCAATGCAATTTTGTAATTATGTGGTGCTGGAGTATTTTCAATTTTTACTTCTCCAAAGCTTCTGCAGACTATTGCTGAGTTAGTCACGGTTACTATTGTTACGGTTAGGGCCATTACTATGTTATGGGTAGCCAGTTTTTGACCTATTATTAATTAAATCATGTTAATAGCAATTAGGCCTATTATGCGTTTTTTTGGATATATCTTTTTACAGAACACAGCAGAACACAGTAGAACACAGCAGAACACAATAGAATACAGGCGGAACATAGGCGAACACAGCTGTAATTAAAATCTACACCAAAAAATAACACACTTGGGAAAGTACCGGATTTAATCATACAACTGTAAGATGTCAATTACATATTTAAATTAAATGGCGGTTTTCCATATCCTCCAAAATAAATTACTTCTCATTATCCTGTAACCATGAAGAGTTGGTTAGTTCTACAGCAGTACAGTACCGGTAGCTGAGTAGGCCTACATCAGTACATTGGTAATATACTCTACACTGTGCCCGGTAATTGCCGGTAAATGCCTACATCTGTCTGTCTGTACAATGTACAGTCTGTCAGTCTGTACATGTCTCTACAGCCTAAATACCTGAGTGTTTAAAGCTCATCTATCCCATCATAGTAGACATGTACCGTACAACAAGAGTCCCACAAGAAATGAAAACAAATAAGTTGGTGCCAGTTCCCAAGAAGGGCAACCTAACACTCTATGGTTCTTTTCGGGGAATCTCATTGATCTCGATAGAATTCTATTAAATCGCATCAGGGATCCCATTGAGAGACTGCTACGTGGAAATCAGAATGGGTTCCGAAAAGGTCGTGGGACCATGGAGCCCATTTTGGCACTTAGAAGGATAATTGAAGAGTTATAAAAAAAGAAAGACAGGCATCTGGCTGTTATCTTTGTTGACTTCTTCAAGGCCTTTGATTCAGTCTCTCGCTCACGTATGTTCAGCATACTTTCATTATATGGGATTCCTGATGAAATTATTGCAGCAATCAGATCAGTATACGATGGTTCGACAACATTTGTGTCTACTGTTGACGGTGACACAGAACCATTTGAAGTGTTATGGGGCGTCCTCCAAGGAGACACACTTGCACCATTCTTGTTCATTATTGTGGTTGACTATGTTCTACGCATGTCCTTAGATCATCATAATGATGATGGGGTGATGATAACTCCACCTACTGGCTCCAGAAGTCGAGGAAATCCTGCCAAGTACCTAACTGATCTAGACTTTGCTGATGACTTAGGAGTACTCTCAGAATCATTAGAAGGAGCCCAACGGCTTCTTAGCTCATTAGAACATGCTGCTTCTAGTGTTGGTCTTTTTATTAACTCCAGAAAGACCAAAATTCTGACAGTTAACTTTGAAAGTCCTCAGCAAGTCTCTGATCGGATGAGCATAAGCTCAAAGGATGGTATGCTTGAGCATGTGGACGACTTCTGTTACCTGGGATCATGGATCCGGAAGTAAGGTGAGGACCTTCGAATACGTAAGGGAAAGGCATGGGCAGCCTTGAATAGGCTTTCCAGGATTTGGAAGTCACCTAGAATTAGTCGGAAACTTAAGGTCCGATTATTTAGAGCAGCAGTAGTTCCAGTACTCCTCTACGGGAGTCCATGCTGGGCTCTAACTGCTGAGGACACCAAATCTCTGGATGGCACATTCACAAGAATGCTACGCCGGGTACATTGTGTCAAGTACAATGCACACATCTACAACCAGACACTATATAACATTGGAGGTGTCTCATTGGTTCCCCCAAGCTTGACACTAGAACAAAATCGCCTCCGCTTTGCAGGACATTGCTTTCGCCGTGAGGACCAGCCAGTGCATAATCTTGTACTTTGGCAGCCTCATGGAGTGAATAAGCATGGTGGACAGCCCATGACTTTCTTGAGACGCATCTTAAAGGATACTGGCCTTAAAGATGCGGATGATCTAGCAAATGTCATGGGTGATAGGGAGTTGTGGCGGTGCAATTTTGTTGACAAGCCGGCACAGCATTCTTAAAAATGCAGCTGCAATGCAGCATGCCGATCCTAGTAGTAGTCTCTACAGCACTAGGCCTACGGCAGTACTGGAACAGGCTGACAGGCAGACTGCTGGACTAGTAACAGGTACAGGCCTAACCGAACAGCTGATCGGGCAACTCTGATCAGGTAATATATTTTGGAGGATATGGAAAACCGCCATTTAATTTAAATATGTAATTGACATCTTACAGTTGTATGATTAAGTCAGGTACTTTCCCAAGTGTGTTATTTTTTGGTGTAGATTTTAATTACAGCTGTGTTCGCCTATGTTCCGCCTGTATTCTATTGTGTTCTGCTGTGTTCTACTGTGTTCTGCTGTGTTCTACTGTGTTCTGCTGTGTTCTGTAAAAAGAACTATCCCGTTTTTTTGTTTTAGAACATAAATCTCTCATCTTCTGAGAGACGTTAGCAGCTCTACATTTTTATAACATAAATCATTGTTACCATGGCAACATTGTCGAGTTCTAGAACAAAATATAAATATTATACACTATTCTAGAACATAAATAAATACAAAATATAATGTTCAAGAACATATAGCTAGTTAATTTTTAATTTTAAAAGTGGTAATAATTAGAAAACAATTATTCAAAAATATTTTGCTGTGCGAAATGCATAGACACTGGTATAGTATGGGTCACCATTTTTGACCAATTTTGATTTCAATAAGATACTTCCACGGCATTTTTTTGAAAATTTTTTTCTTGAATATGGTTGCTGACATTCGATTTAGTTGTAGCTAGTAATTTTTTTTAGTAGCTAGTGTTTTTTAATATTGTTTTTAAAATACCAAAAAAAAAAAATATTTTTCTGCCGTTAATTAAAACTATAGACACCATTTTTTATTAAATTCTAGAATATATTTATTCTCATGTTATAGTTAGAAAAGTACACATATTTGAAATTAGTTTTGCTTGCTTGTTAAAAAAATGAATGCTGTGGAGATGGGCGTCATGTTCTAAAACGCCCGGAGCAGAGTGATCCTAATATTGCAGAAATTTCTGGATTTCTTGCTACTGAGGATAGTGCCATAGCAGAGTCATAGGATAGCCATAGCAGAGTCATCATAGGATAGCAGAGTGATACTAATAGTACTAATAGTACGTATTTAAAATGTTAAAATCTGATTTTATTAATATGTTGCGTATGTACCGGTTTAGGCCTAGGTTATTGGTTAGGCCTAGTTAACAATCCTAAATTATTACCGGCATCCTAGAATAATAGCTGGATCGCAATCAGGGACGTTTTGGATTCAGAAAACTGTACACGATGTTCAAAAAATATCCCACTAATTTTAATAGGCTAGAGTTCCGTATGCAGTCGCATTTGGTCAATTCCATGGTGTCGGACGTTGGGGCAAACCCAAATTTTCGGTTGTTTTTTACTATTTGTAGGAAGTTGTTAATTCAAGATCAACCAGAATAATGCTTATACTACCCCAAATTCGAAGCTCTATATGAGAACACATAATGAGTCCACTGAAAACTACTAGATTTCTAGAAATTCGAGTTTAAAAAGTGGGTGTCGGACGTTTGAGTTTTGGGACAGTAATTTTTGGCTAAAAATTAAAACATTCGTGTAACAGTGCCGATGAGAGCTTTTGCAAATTTTGGCTAACCACAGTGATCAGCAACTATTTGGCTACCTATTATTAATCCAACCTTTGTAATATCCTAAATCTAACATACAGTTTTTGTAGTTTGATTGGAATTGAAATGGTGTCGGACGTTTGGTGTCGGACGTTTGGATTTGCCCACTAATCCATGTTCTTTTATTTGTACTTTGTTGGTAATGAATGCGAGGGTTCATATTCGCTTTGTCTTAAACAATATCTCTGCTGTACGGGGGTAGAAAAATAAAATAATTTCGTTCACAACTTTTCAAACTATGGCATGTTTATCGAACTGTACATTTTTTATCACTTATTTCTCGAAAACTTTTTATGCGGTGCTAAATGGTTAAATTATGGTTAACCACAATAATCTGCAACTATGTGTTTAACTAATATATATCAAACTTTTGTAATATCATCAATCTAACGCACAGTTTTTGCAGTCTGATTGTAAATTAAATGGTGTCGGACGTTTTGTGTCGGAATTATGGTGTCGGACGTTCCAATTATAACAGACTTATCCAGATTCTTATATTTGTACAAATGTGGATAAATCAATGGAAGTATCGTCCCGTGCTGTTACCCCCCTCCCACCGTCGCACTTAGCGATTCCCCCCCCCCCCCCCCCCCCATTCCTGTTACCCCCCACCCACCAAACACATACAATATTTCAAAATGTTTCAATCTAGATTACTGATAAGCAAAAACATACTATTATTTTCTCTCCAAAACAATAAACAGATGTTACCAATTTGGGGAAAAGAGCAAGTTATGGAGACGGTAAAAATAAGCAATGATGTTATCAAATGAGGGAAATGAGTAATAATACAATTATATACATGGGCTAACAGGAATGGGGGGGGGGGGGGGGGGGGGTAACATTACTTGAGACTTGAGCGCGACAACATTTATAACAATGACCCATCTTGAAAGTCAAATCATTGGCCTAACGAAACAGGTAACAGGTAGCAACAGTCAAATAGTAATAGTGATGGTAATACCAACGACTATTCGACATGCTTATCGAATTTTAATTAAATTGTTGTTCATTGCCGGATATTCATAATCTATGATAAAAATGGCACCAGAAAGTGTATTCAGTGATAACAAATTATGCATTTTATTTTTTAACTTTTTTGCCCATTTCTTATGGAATTGACCATTTTGATATTTTGATATTAATTAGTGAAATTATGTACTTTTTGCATAGTAATATCACCACTACCTTCATTGCTACATTAAAAAAAATATTGTGTTCTAGAACATTAGCTAATCGACTAGCTAGTAATTTTTCAAAACATGATTATTATATATTAACATTTTTTTTTAATTTCTAAAAATAGTGCAATTTTTTGTGTTGTAGAACATTACTATTATTATCTTTAATCCACGCCATTAAGGCACATAGTAAAAATAAATACATAATTAAATTGGACAATAGAAATACACAGGTAGATGAGTCTAAATAATATGGGGTACATGAAAAGCATAAGTAAGATTATTAACTATTAGCACAGCACAACTATATTACAGTAATTCAGTGTTATTTTACGTAATTTAAGTTCAACATTTCACGAATACGCGAAACGCCATGTTGGCGACAGATAACAGACACACCCCTACATTAGTAAATATGTTTTTTTATGGTAGCTAGTGTTTTTTTACTATCTATTATTTTTCGTAATTATATAAAATGTGTAAACGTTGACATTTCATGTTTAAACTGTTGCAGAATACATTAATGACAAAAAATATTGAGGAGATGATAGCAGTTTACATTTTTTGACAATGATTTATGTTAAAAAAATCTATTTTTTTTAATTAATTACTGGTGTACTGACTGTTGACGTCACGGCTAACGTCACCACGGTGCAACATAACTGGGCTGCTACGTACTTTCTCGTATCTTTTCTCAAACTCAAGTTATTACCCAAAACGTAAGAGGTAGTCTGATTTTTGAAAAACCTTCGAGCAGCACAATTTAACGGGGCCCTTTTCATAAAAAAGGCTCTCTTTGGTACAGATATGAATAAAATTTCTAGAAAGTTGTTTTACTAGATATATGTTTAGCAAGCATGGAAAATTTCATTGAATTTCATTCATTTTTGACAAAGTTATGGTTGAACATAGAAAAAATGGTATTATCTAAAATAGCGGGAAGGTTTGAATTGTGTTTTAAACTTTAAACACCCATACAGTATATATCTCAGAATGACTTTTTTTCATGATAAAGGCTATTTCTCCACCAATTTTAACTGAAATGAGTTGAAATTTGGTACACTTGTTAAGATTACCCTTCTCCATACTTCTTCTGAACAAATTTGGTTGGAAATGCCCTGGAACCTTTTTATATCAAATAGGCCCAAAAAGCCCTTTTTTGGGGCCTTTTTATTCTAAAAAGGCTCCAGAGCATTTGAGGCAAAATTTGTTCAGAAGAATTGGGTGCAGCGTTCATCTGAACCTTTATTCCAAATTTCGACACACAAATATTGGTGGAGAAATAGCCCTTGGCGCAAAAAGGCACTTTTGGCTTTTACGAAGCCATTTTGGGGCCAATTTTAAAAAATATTTGGTTTAGTTATTCTCACACAATCCAGACGATGTTTAGTAGCACAAAGAATAATTTTCACCCAATTTTATGGTCCAGAGACACAAAAATGTGAGGTTCAATTTGGGGGTGCTACCCCCACTTAAGTGTTCTCAAAATTACAAAAGCAAAAAAAAAACTTAGTGCCCCCTTTTCCTTGGACAATTTCCATATCATCAGGTATTTTAGAAATTACTAATAAAAAAGAAATAAATATATAAATTTAATTTATAATTATAAAAATTCGTACCTTTTTCACAAGAAAAAGTTGGTCAATTTTTTTTTTAAACTTTTCAATTATAATTTTTTTCACTAGGTAATAAAAAGTACTAGTTAACACAAAAACAAAAACAAAAACAGAAGGTCAAATATTTGTTCTAGAACAAAAACCCTCATGATAAAAGCCATTTTCATATGAAAAAAAATAGTCCAAAAAGTGGGTACCCATATTATAGTATTGCCCCCATAGCACAGTAATGCCGAGTTAGGAACGGAACTATAGCTGAGTTAGGCGTGGTTACTATTGTTGAGTTAGGTACGGTACGGTCACTGTGTTATTGTGCGATACACCACACCAGAATAAATTACATAGATAGCGAAAGGCCACCAATAGCTAGTTTTTATAAAAGATAATAATGTTTCCAGAGAATCACTTAAATGCTATGTACTGTTGATGTAACGAACTCATAAGATTTTAATACAAAATGCAGCACTTCTCCCGCAGGTAAATAGTTTTTCTTTAGAAGGAGTTAAGATATAATCTTATATTTAATGATACTACAGTATTAATTTTCCTTCACTAATTATTTTCGTACCATTAATAAATATAATTATAACAAATAGCTATACAAGCCTGAATTCTATAATGGTGGTGTTGGCACGGGCTTCACTAATACATTTAACAACAGACACACTTTGAGCCCGCGGACGTTCAGTGCCCCTTTAATTAACAATGTCGAGGAAAGACGGATGCGCAGAAAAATACAGAGACAAAGGGTGCTTCGGAAAAAACGATTGATAGTTACAGGTTTGGTACTGTTATATTCAATAACAGGTCTCGTGGGGGGAGTCGGCTCGCTATATATATGGGAGAAATACGCAGCACCAAATGGGTGGGTGTGGGGTATTAACTTAAACCCGAAGCCAACAACAACTACTGTGGTGGCCGATACGTGCCCACCCTGCACTACAACAACAACAACAACTACTACCACTACTACTACAACAACAACTACACCGACGACGACGACTACAACAACCACAACTACCTTGCCACCAACAACGAAAGCAATAACACAAGCACCTACAACCGTACCACCTACAACCGTACCACCTACAACCGTAGCACCTACAACCGTAGCACCTATAACTGGGGTACCTAATAAAACACCCCCTAAAGTAATAACAACAGGAGTATCACCTGAAGTAACTGGACCACCAGAACCACCAGGTAAGGGTAAAATGTTATAATAATTAAACGTAAATAGTGTCGATGTCGTAGAATTCTACGAATATTTTATCATAGATTGGACAGGCTGATAATCAGTCTAGGCGTCGATTGGAAGTTGGTGGAACCAGCGAAAGTTGGTTGCTATGTACATTATAAAAGTAGCTAAATTTGAAGTCAATTTTAACATGGTCGAAAAATTTGTCGAAAAACTTTAGCAATTATTATTTATGAAAGTGCTAGGAAAATATTTGAAAATTTGCATTGACCATAAAGCTGTCCCTAAATATTTAATGCCCCCCCCCCCCCCCCCCCCTTACTTGTAAAAAATGTATTAGGGGGACTTGCCACAAAGTTATGGCCTAGGGCCTCCCACAATCTAAATCCGGCCCTGCTAGTTGTGGGGCGAGCGAAAAAAGTAAGCGAGCTTAGCATATAGGTACCACTAAATCATTCGGTGTGTCTGTCGATCTGTTGTTCTGTTGATCTGTTGTGTCCAATTTAAACGTTAATAACTCAGCCAAATGTTAATGAAATTTAACCAAACTTGGTACACATGTAGTCTGGCCAAAGTTTAGAAATTTTCCAAGTTGAATTTTCGCGTGGCCTTCGAGAAGCTAAGATAATAGCAGTTAATTAGTTAATTAAGTTGATTAGGGTAAAAACATCAATTTCAACCTGCCTCCTTAAAGGATATTAATTATTTTATAGTATAAGATTTAAATAATTATACTTAAAAGTTATACAGTTGTAAACCCCATACACCATTCCATTATAGTTTTTAATTAGTTCAAGAGATTTGCTTTAAGAAATGTGTTTTTAATGGATCTAAACGTAATTAAGTTAAAATGCATTCCATTACTCTATACTTCCAGTCTCATCATTCCTTGGCATTCTTGATATTGCCTATTTAGCAAGTCGTTAGACTTGATTACTGTAAGAAAAAAAAGCTACTGACTGGACTGGCTACTGACTACTGGCTACTGACCTAGAGCAAAAACGGCTCTAATGATTTTGATGAAATTTTGCATGGACCATGAAAATGGATTTCTAAGGGTACTTGTGAAATCGCGGTTTAAATTGAAACATCTCAACTTGTTTTATTTCGAAAAATAGCCCCAAAACACGAAATTTGCCATAGGCGCAATGATAAAACACCAGCTGGCACTCATGAAAAATGTATAGAGATGGCCTGGTAATGCATTCAATAGTTAAGGGCAACTAACAAAGAAGTACTTTCTCTGCCAAGTTTTATTATCACTCTACTCTACAACCCAGACAGTAATCAAACATAAACTGGTTTAACTATTACAGTCTCAGCTGAATAACTCTTCCCAATGCATCCTTGCTATGTTAATTAATTGGCGTGCAAGCTAAATGACTGTTAGTTAAACAGTGTGTTGACTACACAGTGTATTGTACTATGCTCTCATTGCATTATTGTTTTATTTTGAAATCTTTGCGCCAACATTAATACTGTGGAGGCTGTATGCTTATAAGGCTGAATGTTTACTCAGCCTCAGAATGATTCTCCATAAGGCTAACATTATAGTTTGAAATATAAAAATTTGTTATAATAATAATATAATTGTTGTATTTAATTAATATCGTGGTTTACATTGAACAGTGTAAATTGTTAATCGCGGTTTACATTGAAATATCTCAACTTGTTTTATTTATTACAAAAATAAGAACGAATTTGTCTTATCACTTCTTGTGCGCGATTGTATTGAATTCATGACAACTGCTGTTATTATTATTAATCAATTGACACCTCGACTCCTCTCTGACTACTCTATCCGATAGAATAAAATAATCATTTCGCTAACTGCTCTCTATCTTCTATAATCACAACAGCTTTTATAATTCATTAGATGATTACAACATAATAATTATAGTTTGAAGTTGTCTAGAAAATTTTTCGTACACCACCGGGACTACCCTCACACTAATTTATTATCAGATAGAACAAAAAGCTTTTACTTGACTCGTATTGTCTCCTACGACTTGCTTCACGGGCCGCTAGGCCCGTCTCTAGTAGATGGGAAACATTCCAATCATCCTCCCACTGAGCTTGCTCTATCTTCTACAATGATTGGCTGAATTTAATGGTGATTCTTTAGATATTAGCTAAATGATTTCGTTGAGGCATTGACATGATAAATTAATATTTCAGTATCAATACTATCGGCATAAGGTAAGGGGAACTTTCCTTTCTTCTTTGATTTATTCTTATAGGCGGTTTGGTTAAATTTCTAATTTATTAATTAAATTTCTTAAGTACCGATTTTAGGATAGAATTGTTCAATTTTAATCTGTATCCAATAACTGACCCTCGTACAGCGCGATGGCCCCACGAACGTGTAGTAATAGTAAATCAAACTTGGTATACTGTACATGTAGTTTGTCAACTGTATGCTATATAATTTGCGTATATTGATTCATGAGTTCTCAAATATCCCGAAACAGTTGAAATAGTGGTAAAATTCAGAAAAGGGTCTTCAAACATTGAACACCCCCATAATATTACACCTTTAATTACAGTTGCAACAGCTCATCTCCAATTTATTTAATTAACAATGAGCTAGGCAGACACGCTGACAAAACGGGTGACACTGCCAAACATATGCCCTATTAAATTGTGGAGTGAAATATACATGATACATCAAACTATTTTGTATATTTTTTATTTAAAGAGCCACACTTTTAATGAACGTTCACCTTTTTTTAAAGGACATTTACCGATATTTAAAATTTTCCATTTTTTTTACTTAAACTGGGACATTATTCAATTAAACGGGAACTCATTAAAGTGACACATGTATAGTTGTACTGCAACGTTCTTTAATGAATTAATTGGAAATTTATGGTAAATTAAAGTAACCTGGCAAGTAATTTTATTCATGTTTAAGGTTTAACATTTTTTAATTACACTGGAAAATATCCGCAATTGAGATGGGCATTTTTAACAAAAACAATAAATAATTGACAATTAAATGAATATCCATAGTAAATTTACATAGTAAACTGCACAAGTTGTTTATTAAATAGCCTAAATAATTAATCTATATTATATTACCTATCTAAAGTCACAAACGAAGTAAATACGAGATCGGTTAATACCGATCGGGTAGATCGGAGCCCCGCAACCCCGCACCGTCCCCAATTAAATTGATTGATAAATAATTGATAATTAAATTAGAATTACTATAACCTAGATCACTATTACTTCGTCAATAAACAACATTTTGTGCCGGGAGGCCCACTACTAAAAACTTTGTGCCAAACTATTATTATTCGCCATAATTATTTATTAATGCAACGCAATAAATTATTACCTATGTGCCAAAACAAAATATTGTCCCACAAATTACTTATCCCCTGAACTGTATACCAGAGCATATTGAGGGAATACTGCGTATAGTATAGGCCTACTGTACTGTATACTGTATAGTATACTGATTGTACAATTTTAATATTGTGTGCGGTCATCCTTGATATTAAAAAAAATATAAGAGCCCGTACGGGCTCATATCAATCAATCATATCAATCAATCAATCTGGGGTGATAATTAATGCTTACTATTCCGTGACTTATGGCAATAATATTTCAGGTACAACAGTCGTACCCGAAACTATTCCGACTAAAGATACCACACCCAAAACCACCATCGCACCCACCACCACGACTGTGTATGATCCGCTGAAAGTAAACCCATGCTACAATGCGAAGACAGATATAATTAATGACGACACCTACGGTCTAACCAACGATGGTAACAAAGTCAGATGCGACCGCACTACTGAGGGTGAACCCTGGTTGATTATACAGCGCAGGGTTGATGCATCTGAAATCTTCGATCGCGATTACAGTGAGTACCTCGCGGGTTTCGGAAAGGCGGATAAGAATTACTGGCTCGGATTGGAAAAGATACGTCTACTGACTCAACAAGGGACGGCGCAGCTGCGGATTGACCTGTGGTGGGACGACGACAGTGACGGTGTACTGGAGGTAATGAAATACGCAAAATATTCAGAATTTAAAGTATCAGGAAATGCTTTCAGTTTAGATATCAAGGATTACCTTGGAGATGCTGGCGATGCTATGATTATTCAAGATGGTCTTCATGAAACACCTTTTTATGCAAAGGGATCAGCTGATATCGAATCGATGACATGTTTAACTACTGATGGAGGCGGTGGATGGTGGTACAAAACCAAACAAAGCCGCAAATGCCAATGTTCAAATCTTAATGGAATACACGGATTAGACGATAATGAAGGTATACACTGGTGTGTTGGTAACAGTAACGATCCCGCGGTTAAGGTTGAAATGAAAGTTAAGTTTGTGTAACCAAAGGCAACCCAACCCGGTAAATTATTATGAACTGACGTTTAAATAAAGTTTGTGTAACCAAAGGCAACCCAACCCGGTAAATTATTATAAACTGAAGTTTAAATAAAGTTTATGTAACCAAAGGCAACCCAACCCGGTAAATTATTATGAACTGAAGTTTAAATAAAGTTTGTGTAACCAAAGGCAACCCAACCCGGTAAATTATTATGAACTGAAGTTTAAATAAAGTTTGTGTAACCAAAGGCAACCAAACCCGGTAAATTATTATAAACTGAAGTTTAAATAAAGTTTGTGTAACCAAAGGCAACCAAACCCGGTAAATTATTATAAACTGAAGTTTAAATAAAGTTTGTGTAACCAAAGGCAACCAAACCCGGTAAATTATTATAAACTGAAGTTTAAATAAAGTTTGTGTAACCAAAGGCAACAAAAACCCAGTAAATTATTATAAACTGAAGTTTAAATAAAGTTTGTTTAACCAAAGGCAACCCAACCAGGTAAATTATTATAAACTGAAGTTTAAATAAAGTTTGTTTAACCAAAGGCAACCCAATTCGGTAAATTAGTTTAAATAAAGTTTGTGTAACCAAAGGCAACCCAACCAGGTAAATTATTACATATAAATTGAAGTTTAAATAAAGTTTGTGTAACCAAAGGCAACCCAACCACGTAAATTATTATAAACTGAAGTTTAAATAAAGTTAGTGTAACCAAAGGCAACCCAACCTGGTAAATTATTATAAACTGAAGTGTTAGCTTATTCAATCCCGCTAACACCCCATAAAGTTAAGCCGATAAGCAATATTGGGAGCCACGAGATTGGGTACTTAACCAACTCGTGCCATCCCAATAAAAATGGGAAGGAAACACACAATGAGGGTCAGGGGCCAAACCCCTAACCCAGAGAGAACAGGTGGAGTGAACGGGAACACTCCAAAGGGCGCCAACAAGGGTACCAACCAATCAGGAGGGGGGAAAGGCATCGATTGAGTAGCAATAAGGCCACCGTGCAATATAACCAGTAACCTGTAATCATATCAGTTCAGTTATCTCAGTGCTAGTTACTGGTGTTACTGTAGCTTACAATAGTTTAGTTAGGGAAGTACCGGGATTTCAATTACCGTCTCCCGCCTTCCATATGCAATAACTTTATCCACCATTATACCGTATCTATATCCATATACCCAAACATTATACACGTCGAACAACCGAAACTCTTTTACTCTTCACACACGGCGGGGACGCGTGAACTGACAAAACCGGATAAACCGGGATCCCATCTGGATCCCATCACAGTAATTGAACTCAGAGCTGCCGCCCTAACTAACTAAAACTCAGTGACTACCAACAACCAATCACCAAACGAGATGAGTCAGTCGGGAGAGACAACGCCGACGCGGACCCCGGACGAAGAAGAATTAACGATCTGCGAGGCCGCAACCAGGCGATACAGGCCCACAACGCCGGACCCATCGGTAACGGGTCATCCGGCAGTTCAGGATGGGGGGGGGGGCCTGGAACCCGAGGTCGAGCCGAGAGGAAGAGAGAGCGAGACGGAGGGAGAAGGAGATGAGTCGACACAGGACGGGGGTCGGCGCACCGATGTCGCCGGCCAGCCACAGGCCGAGGGCGACGAGCGGCCCACCGAAACGGCGACGGTGGGGCCGACGGTGCGGCCCCGGACGCAGAGAGACGAAAGAAATATCGGTACCGATGTCGCCGGCCAGCCACAGGCCGAGGGTGACGGACGGCCCGCCGGAATGGCGACGGTGGGGCCGCCGGTACGACGTCGGACCCGGAGAGATGGAAGAGAGGTCGGCGACGAGGACGTCGGGGTTTCTGATCGACTTCGACGGGCCTACAACGCGACCCAGAGACTACTAAAGGACGCTAAGAAGGAAGGGGCGAAGATAGATGAGGTGAGACTGAGGAAACGACTAGGTGAGTCGGATAGACACTTTAATTACCTAATGCGTTTTGGGCAGAGAGAACTAGCCGAGGAGAGAGCGAAAGGGGTTGCCAATGAACTGCTCGAACTATGGGAATGTGGGAGTATGGAACCTAGCGTAGCGTCAGTGTACATAGGGCCATACTTGGTCGATGCCCGGGGAGTAAAATTAGTGGGCTGGAGGGGACCTGAAGGGGGCGAATCCGAGGTTAACCCCGAGGATTCGGCCTCGTCGGTCAGAGGAAGTTCCGGGAAGCGGGGGAAAGATAGTAGATCGGGAAGGCGGAGGGAGTCCGTCATAACCGATAAGTCTGCTACATCCTCCGCGAAAGGAAGACGGGTGAGAGAGGTAGGTGCCGCGTACCGTCTCGAGCTGATAGAGCAAGGTCAGAAGGAAATGGGTGAACGGCTGGAGGAGGGGAGAATGCGGCTAGAGAGGGGAGCGGCATTGATTAGAGAAACCGGAGAGAAGGCCGAAAGGGCTTTGAGAAGCCTTAGGGAGTATGAGGAAATAGAGGAAAAGGAGTGTAGGGAGCGTGAGGCGAGAGAGGAAAGGGAACGCAAGGAGCGTGAGGCGAGAGAGGAAAGGGAACGCAGGGAGCGTGAGGCGGAACGCAAGGAGTATGAGGCGAGAAAGGAAAGTGAACGTAAGGAGCGTGAAGCGAGGCGAAGGGAGAGCACTAGAAAAATAGCAGAGCTGGCTCAGCGGGACGCGCGGGAATGTGAGAGGAGAATGGTAGAAGCTGAGCGAGAGCAAAAGGAACTAAAGAGACGCCAAAGTGAGCTTGGGGAACATAGGATTAGACGCATGCACGAGCTGCAACTGGTGCGGGCGGGGACGTCTGAGAGCGGGACTGGCTCGAGTATTCTAGGGGAGCCAGGGGCCGTGGATACATTTATTAATACCCCACTTACAGGGACCGCACGACAGACCCAAAACTGGTGTAACCGTACGGGCGGGGGGGGTAATAATGATAATGGTACAGTAGACGTGGTTAATATTAATAGTACCGTATGGGATAATTCTAATCAAACCTTTATTGCAGGAAATAATTTACCTAGTGATAGTAATTTAAATTTAAATCAGAACAATCCTAATATTAATGTAGAAAATAATTCTAATATTAATGTAGCTACGCAAAATAATCCCCAAAATAATCCAAATAATCTAAATAATAATCTGAGCCCGAATTTACAAAATAATTCAGATAGTGTAGTCGCACAAAATAATTCAAATGATTTTATTTCGAAGGAACAAATTAATTCTGGTTCCAATATGGGTGCTATTAACGTAAACACGTCGGGCGTGTATAGCCAGACAAACGGGGGCCTGGTAGGTCATGCAGTTGGTGGGCCAGAAGTAGCTGGGTTAGGTAGACCCAGCGAGGGCCTGGTAGGCCACGTAGTTGGTAGGCAGGAAGAGGCTGGGTTGAATAGACCCAGCGAGGGCCTGGTAGGCCACACAGTTAGTAGGCAGGGAGTAGCTGGATTAGGTAGACCGAGCGAGGGCCTGGTAGGCCACGTAGTTGGTAGGCAGGGGGTGGCTGGGTTGAATAGACCCAGCGAGGGCCTGGTAGGCCACATAGTTGGTAGGCAGGGTGCAGAGGGCCTGGTAGGCCACGCAATAGCAGAGGGAGAGGCGGGGGTGAATAGACCCGACCGCGGTAGGGTTGATGTGTCGACTAGAGAGGGATATAGTAGCGGGGTGAGGGATAGCGAAGTTAGATGTGGCGAAAGGGGGGGGGGGCTACAGGGGCCCCACAACAGCGAGTTAGCGGCGAAAGGGGGGGGGGGGCAGAGAGTGTCCCACAGCCGTCAGCGGATAATGCGCGGGCCGAAATAGGTAAACCGCAACAACCGGCGACGGAAAGTAATAGGGGGATTGCGAGTATCCCCAGCGGCGTGCGACCGAGCAGAGAGAGACAGGTTGACGTCGTGAGAGGGCGGACAAAGCGTCGAGCCCGATCAGAAGAGGGAAGAAGAACAGTGGGGTTTAACCAGGAGGTCGACGAGAGATCTCACGAGCGGGAATACTCCACTGAAAGGAGAAGAAGAGAAGATAGTAGTAGAGGTATCGCCGCGAACGATAGAAGAGCGAGGACGGATAGCGAGCCGTCGGTGGTCGAGATGAGAACAGAGAGTCAGTGGGGTCGGACTCCGGGAGATTGCCATCGCCCCGGAGAGATGCGACCCGGTGAGGCGCACTACGCGCCGAGAGAGGGGTACGCGATGTACCGGTACGAAGATGAGAACAGTAGAGGGGGGGGGTCGAAGAGAAACTTTCCGACGGAATACACCTATCGATCGAGAATACGGTAGCCGCGGGGAGGATTATTCGAGAAGAATAAACTTCGATCCCGAACAACACATGCAGACTGTAGGACATACTGTAGGCCTTACTGCACATACCATAGGCCATACTGAGAGAGGCAATGTAGGGGATAGGATGGCGCGGACAACGGGATTAAACCCGGAAGTCGCGGAATACATACCGGCGAGTAGGCCAGAAGCTGATAGGCCTATACCGGTACCAGTACAGCAGTATGACTACAGCATGCAGGGACATAACATATACCCAGGGGAGGGGGGAATTATTGCGGATAGGTGTATGGGCCCCAACATATTAACATCAACCCCATTACCAAACATACCGGCGGGGGGGGGGGGGGGGGGGACAGGGTGACATTCCCCCATCACAATATCAACAATATACCCCGATAGGAGCAAGAACAACGAGACCCTTAGATGAAAACAGGTCGTGTGACACAGAAATATGGAGGGGGCCGCTACCCCCGATGACATACCCAAGTCAGAGAAGATCAAGAAATAGGACGGATGAACCGCACCAGACAGGAGAAACTATACAGCACCCGTCGAATCCATTGGAAGCGCAGGCGATGGGGATGGCCACGCTGATCGATGCGTTGAAAACGAGGAACGAGCTACCACCCGTGGAACCATTCAAATTCGATGGGAGTAGGCCGGAAGAATATCTACAGTTTCGGCGCATGTATAGTAACGAAATACTAACAAAAAACTTGACGCAGGCGGAGTGCCTAAAATATCTGCAAGTATATACGGGAGGCCCAGCATACGATATCGTGAGGCAATATCAAGGAATAGAGGGCGGCTTCACGACAGCATGGCGGGCACTGGATAGGGAATACGGGCACCCGGCCAAGATCATCAGGCAGACGCTGAGGGGCATAACATCGGGTGGCCTACAGGATAATCCCGTTAGCATTAAGACGTTCGCTAACAAAGTCGAAAAGGCGCTGATCGTGCTGAAGACGCTAGACGCACCATACGAGCTCAATGCGTCCAATAACATCACCACGATAGCACAGGCACTACCGAGTTGGATGCGCAACAAGTGGAGGAAAATTGCTTTCTCCACTCGAGACAAAAGGGTGCGGAACCGGGTTTAGAAGAAATGTCAAACTTCTTAAACTACGAGGCTGAGCTAATAACTGACCCAGTCTATAGTGAAGATAGCCTGGGAAAGGGACCGAAGATAGACTACCATAGACCGAAACCAGAGCACAATACATCAAACGCATTACCGAGACTCAGGCAATCATTGCCATATGCAGCGACGCAGGGGACTGCAAGTCCACAGCTAGCCGAAGATGAGACCACACCATGGAACGGACAGGGGAACAATAACAACACGAATAAACATAACCCCAGTACGTCCAATAGGCCGAATCCAAACAATAAGAATAGTAGGGACTTTGGTACAAACGCAACTGCGATACGCAATGCGCTTTATGAAGAGGGCTACGACCCAAAGAGCAAATGCCAGCTACACGCAAATGCGCTTCATCAAACCATGAACTGCAGGTACTGGCAGGCGCTACCTAGGCAAGATCAGATAGATTATGCGTTCAGCAACAAAATCTGCTCACGATGTGTAATGAGTGGACATGAATGAGTGGACAGGAGAAGCCGGTCAAGTTTGGTCAAAGGAGAGGCCAAACAATGGCGACGAGCACAGTAGGGGCGAAGAAGAGAGGAACGGTGCTACTTGGAGTAGTACCCATGCGAGTGATTGGGGAAGGCAATCGATCAATAACAACATTAATGCTGGTTGATAGTGGAGCTGCCTTCACATTAATCGAAGAATGGGTGGCCGAAGAGATAGGATTGAGAACGAGGCCAAGCAGAATGGCGGTAACAACCATCTCTAGCAAAGATGTGATCCTGGAGATGAGAACAGGACGGTGCGCAATTGCAGCAGTGGCACCAGGATGCGACTATGGGGCAACCATCGACCCCATCCAAGTGATAGAGTCAATTAATATCAATGCCAGGCGGCCAACCAACATCGAGGTCGAGCAGTATAAATTCCTGGACGACATTGACTTCTCAATCCCAGACGTGGACGTTAGGAAGGTGTCCATCATAGTAGGCATGGACTGCCCAACGGCCCACGAAAGAATGCAAACGGTCTTCGGCGAAGACAAGCAGAGTGACCCGGTGGCCATATTAACACCATTCGGGTGGACGCTGAGTGGTCCAATTAAGAGCAAGATACCATTTAGGATGTCGGAGACATCAGGATGCATGTTCGCGGGAACAATGCAGGAAATGGGTGACGAGGGGGCAGAGGAGCAGCTTAAAAGACTGCTCAGACATGATTTCGAGGGACTGAAAGAAACCGGGGTCGGGACCTCGGTGGAAGACAAGCAGGCTTTACAAAGCGTGGAGGAATCGATGACATGCGATGAGGGGCGGTATACTATAGGAATGGTATGGAAACTACCGAAGATACCGCTGCCCGACAATAGGGGGATGGTACTCACGAGACTCCGCAAGCTGAAACAAACACTAAAACGGAGCCCCGAGAAGAATGAGTACATCCACAGAACAATTAAAAAGTACGTCGAGAAAGGATGGGCCGTGGAGTTACCGGTCGACGAGCCGAACACAGACAGGACGTATTACCTGCCACTACACGTGGCTTTAGACCCAAAGAAAGGTAAACTACGGATGGTAGTCGACGCATCAGCAAAGACAGACGGAAAACGCTTAAACGATTACCTGTTAGAAGGCCCAAACATATACAACTCGGGCATAGAGGTCCTACTTAGATTTAGAAATGGGAAACACGCCTTCACGTGTGACATAGAAGGCATGTTCAACCAAGTCCGTGTAACGGAAGAAGATAGCGACAGTCAGCGCTTCTTATGGTATAACGGCGAGGAAGAACCGCCGATAATACCAGCATATAAGATGGTAGTACAAAACATGGGGGCCAAGTCGTCTTCATTTACGACGACTATGGCAGTGAGAGACACAGTGAAGGGGAAGGAAGATAGATACAGCAGTAGAGCCGTCGATATGATTCGACGCGGCTTCTACGTAGACGACGGAATGGAGTCTGGAAATACGGTTAAGGAGATACTGGACACAGGGCGCGAGGTTCGCGACATCCTAAAAGGATCCGGCTTTAACCTGACCAAATTCCAATCCAGTTCGGAAGAATTTATCAAGGCGATAGAGGACAGGAGACCAGAATCGAGCATGGATAATCCCACAACAGCCAAAGGGCAGGACATGGCGATTAAGAGAACATAATCTCAACAGAAGGCATTGGGAATCGTGTGGGATAGAGAGACAGATGAACTGAAGTATCAGCTGAGCCAGGAGGGCGCAGGCATCCACACGAAGAGGGGCTATGTATCGTATATAGCAAGGATATACGATCCCCTAGGCCTAGCATCCCCATTATTAGTCACGGGGAAACAGATACTCAAGAGAGTATACAAATTGAAGGATGAGTGGGACGTAGAGGTACCAGAGGAAATCAAGAAACAGTGGAGCAAGTGGACAAGAGACTTGGAGAAGATGGGAACATACAACATGCCTCGAGTGTATTTCCCGGATGGGAACATGACGAGTCTGGACCTACACATGTTCTCCGATACGTCGTTGGAGGCGTACGGAGCGGCACTCTATTTAGTACATCGAGAGGGGGCTCATAAGCCCAGACTAGCCTTTAGTAAAGCAAAGTCAACGCCGCCAGATTCAGCATCAGTTCCCAAGTTAGAATTGACAGCTGCGAGACTAGGAGTTAGAGCCACAGCCTACCTAGTGGATACTATTCCCAACATAGTGGAGACACACTACTGGACGGACTCCATGGTAGTGCTTGGTTGGCTACATAACGAAAGGACGAGATACCCGATATTCGTCGCAAATAGAGTGGACGAAATAAGGGCGACCACAGAACTGGAAAGGTGGCACTACTGCCCAACAGACGAGAACCCAGCGGACTTGCTGTCGAGGGGCGTAGAACGCCACACTTTCCTGAAGAAGGAAGTATTGTGGCAGCATGGGCCACAATTTCTGAGCGATAAGGAGGCCTGGCCGCCGATGAGAAGGGTGGACCCGGGCTCAGAAGTGGTATCAGAAGGAGAAGAGGGCGATTCAGAGGGAGAAGAGATATACTCCCAGATGGTGAGGGAGATTAGGGACGTGCAACCAGGACGAGAACTGTGCGATAATCCGACAGATAAACTCCTCAGTTACAGTTCTAGTTGGTATAAGACCAAGAAACTAGTGGCGTACTGGAGAGCCTTCGGGAATTTCCTTGCGGGAGTTGGTAAGGACAAGAAGACCAGGACAACCATAGATCTGGAAGGAGTGGCCAAGGCAGTGATCCGCTATGAACAATGGAAGAACTACGGCGACGAGATGGAACGCGTCGGTAACCAACAGCAC
The DNA here is from genome assembly GCA_032718475.1 of Nemertoderma westbladi. Taxonomy (NCBI): domain Eukaryota; kingdom Metazoa; phylum Xenacoelomorpha; order Nemertodermatida; family Nemertodermatidae; genus Nemertoderma; species Nemertoderma westbladi. The sequence continues at coordinate 30,601 of JAUCBJ010003500.1, read as the reverse complement.
CTCCGACGGGACAGCGAGCTGATTACGCTGTCGCCACAACTCAATGACGAGGGGATTCTAGTAATGAATTCTAGGGTGGGATACAACAACAGCATAGTCGTACCACCGAAACCCATCATCATTCCTACAGGATCGCCGATAGTCCATCAGATTATATGGGACTCCCACAAATCCATATTGCATGGGGGCACCAACCGAACCCTCACAGAGATAAGGAGGACCTATTGGGTCAAACAATTGAGGAAGAAGGTAAAAGCGGTAGTGGGGCAGTGCCAGACCTGCCGACGAGCGAAGAAGGAGCGAGCCGTACAGGAGATGGCGCCACTACCGGCGAGTAGGGTAAGACAGCACGACCCGCCATTTACGCATTGCGGTGTGGACATGTTCGGGCCGATAAAGATCAAAGTGATGCGACACACGGAGAAACGCTACGGCATTATCTTCGTATGCAACAACACACGGGCGGTAGGGATAGAACTCGCCCAAGATGCAACCGCATCAGCATTCATTAATGCCTTAGAAAGGTTTAGGGACCGCAAAGGTGGGACGATCGCAGTGATATACAGCGACAACGGCACCAACTTTGTGGGCGCAGAGAATGAGATGGCAGAGGCATTGGACATCTTGGAGGGAGAAGAAGTCAGGGCAGCCATGAGAAGACGACAAGTAAAGTGGGAGAGGAGGACGCCGTATGCACCACATACACTAGGATGCGTCGAGAGACTGGTGGGCAGTTCAAAGCGTCTAATGACGAAGCTAATGAACACCCACATGGTCACAGAAGACGTCTTACGGACGGTGCTTGCGAAGTGCGAGGGGATCATTAATAGCAGACCGCTATACCCGGAGAATGATGACCCTGAGTCACTAGACGTGCTGACGCCTAGCCATTTCCTGATGGAAAGGCCAGCGACCATCGACATGCGGGGTGTAGATCCAGACGACATACACTCCCGCCAAAGTTGGAAAGTCGCCAAAGCAATTAGCGCAGAGTATTGGAGGAGGTGGGTCGAGGAATACCTACCCACACTCCATAAAAGAAGCAGGTGGAGGAAGCCGAATAGGGAGTTAAGAGAGGGAGATCTCGTAATCGTTACGGATGATACTATCATCAACAACCAATGGCGGTTGGCGAGAGTTGTAGGCACCTACTCCGACGAGGACGGAAGAGTCCGATCGGTAGAAGTGCGGATAGGTGGAAAGATAGCTGCGAAGGACAGAAAAACCTACAGGAGAGCTGTAGGCAAATGCTGTCTGTTAGAAGGGGCACCTTAGTAGAGTTAAAGAAAAGTTTAGTCGTCCAAGTTTTGGACTGAGGGGGGTGGGATTGAGGGCGAGACGCCCTTCCCACAAACAAAATAAAAAATAAAAATAAAATAAAATAAAATAATAGTACATGGTAGGTACGCAGTTAGTAGGCAGAAGGTAGAGTTAGAGGGTACGTAGTACCACTAGTTAGTTAGAGTTAGAGGGTACGTAGTACCACTAGTTAGTTAGAGAGTTAGAGGGTATGTAGTACCGTTAGTTAGAGAAGAGTTAGAGTTAGAGGGTACGTAGTACCACTAGTTAGTTAGAGAGTTAGAGGGTACGTAGTACCACTAGTTAGTTAGAGAGTTAGAGGGTACGTAGTACCGTTAGTTAGAGAAGAGTTAGTGTTAGAGGGTACGTAGTACCGTTAGTTAGAGAAGAGTTAGAGTTAGAGGGTACGTAGTACCACTAGTTAGTTAGAGAGTTAGAGGGTACGTAGTACCACTAGTTAGTTAGAGAGTTAGAGGGTACGTAGTACCGTTAGTTAGAGAAGAGTTAGAGTTAGAGGGTACGTAGTACCGTTAGTTAGAGAAGAGTTGGAGTTAGAGGGTACGTAGTACCGTTAGGTAGAGAGTTAGAGGGTACGTAGTACCGTTAGTTAGAGAAAGAGTAAGAGGTAGAAGGGTATGTAAGATATAGATATTAGTTAGCAGTTAGTAGTGTTAGTAGCGAGAGGGGGGCATATGAGTACAGCTGGGTAAATCGTGTGGCCACGCGACGCACACTGCTGTACCGCATAGGCCCACAGAGTAGGCCAGAATGTGGATTAGGGAATAGAATAATCAATAGGAAGCAGTAGGGTAGTAGGATTGAAATTAAATCAAAATAAAGTTAGAATAAGAATAGGGCTAAGAAGGGGAACAAATTATGGTAACAGTAGTAAGAATAGGCAATAACTCGAAAATTCAGAAAGAGATAGGCCATCGAACTGAGCTTAAACCACCTAAACCCATCACTCATCACGTTTGCGCCTTGGCAAGGCACCACTTACGGGTGAGCGATCGGGCAGAGTTCGAGATGGCAGGCAAACTTGTGAGAGAGGAGAGAAGCAGAGGAGAGGGAGGAGGAAGCTAGGGCGCAGAGCTACGGCTTCGAGGAACAAGCAGCCTTAGACGAACTTCGTTGGGCTTCGTCAGGGAGTTCGGGGGAGTCTCTAGGGAAAGAACTAGGGTGGACGGTGGGATCACTGAAACAGTCGACGTCGGGATTGCAAGCGATTCCCACACCAGCGGGCGCCGAGGGCGACCAACCGCAAAAGAGGCTAGGGGAGCTTGAGGAATGGAGAGTTACGGGCAGGAACCAAGGTGGAAAGGAACATAGTGGGTCCACCGGGATACCGGGGTTGGAACCACTGCGAGAGGAGGACGAGGACGACGACGAGTTCGGAGAGATGCCGCCCATCGAGAGGATAGGCCACTCGGACACGGACTGGGTTGGCGGGAGGGTGGTGACGACCAGTGGGGCGAGAGCCTTCTGGGACAAACCCGGCAAGCGGGCCTGGGTGCACAAGGAGCCGGCGATGGATTTAGCGGGGAGCACTATCAGGTTGGGCAAGCAACCGGGGACGGCACCACGGGTAGTATTCGGGGAGACGATGCCCAAGAGGGGCGGAGAGATCGACGTAGACAGAGACGCTAACGTGGAGAAATTCGCCTATCAGCGACTCCACAGACCGCGGAGATCGCTTGGGATGAAAGACGATGTGGGGCGGGAGACATTGGTACTCGGTTGCGGCTACTGTGGGAGACAGACCCACCAGGAAAGGAGCTGCTTGTACCGGTTCCAGAAAGGGACCAGCTGTCTCTACTGCGACGAGACGAGCCACAGGATGGGAGCGTGTCCACGGTTACAGAACCGATATCCGAAGTGCAACTTTCGGGGACACCACGGACGCCAAGGAGGGATGGACTGGGGCTTTGATGTAGTGCGCCTGGAAGGCGCCACGTGAGACGTGCGAACTATGTACAAATTTAATTAATGTGAATAATCATATAAGTACAATTTGTATGTACGTACGTAGCAATCAGTAATCTACAAATATATACGTTCGGAGTAAGTACTATAGTCATACAACCTTTCTCAATTACCTACTGGGACTGGGAGGTAAACTGACTATGGCACTATGGACGAGACACCAGACGATTTCACACTTCTTGAGTGCGACGGCATGGGAGGGGGGTGAGATTCGTCAGAAGGGATGAGGTAGTCAAAGTGGGGTTGAGGGACGGAGTGAGAGTGCGAAGCGCGGAGAGAGTGCAGATGCAATTCTAGTGTGGAGGGGGAGGAATAAGAGGCTGAGTGAGGGACGAGGAGGTCCGAGGGTGTGCGAGAGTTAGGGTGAGAGTGGAGAAGAGATAGGGCGAAAGTGTTGGGGAAACAAAAATCGTGTGAGAGGTGAGCGCGATCGGCCCGACATGAGACGCCAGGCACACAGGGTAGCGTTATCATACCCATAGGGAGCGGCCTGGAAAGCCGGCTCCGAGAGAAAAGAATTCCACCCCACACCCGATACTAGATCGGGATCCAGCGGGATTGTAGCGCACTTTTTTGGTTGATGCTATCTTCTTACCGGGAAGATAGCATGGGGGGGAGTGTTAGCTTATTCAATCCCGCTAACACCCCATAAAGTTAAGCCGATAAGCAATATTGGGAGCCACGAGATTGGGTAATTAACCAACTCGTGCCATCCCAATAAAAATGGGAAGGAAACACACAATGAGGGTCAGGGGCCAAACCCCTAACCCAGAGAGAACAGGTGGAGTGAACGGGAACACTCCAAAGGGCACCAACAAGGGTACCAACCAATCAGGAGGGGGGAAAGGCATCGATTGAGTAGCAATAAGGCCACCGTGCAATATAACCAGTAACCTGTAATCATATCAGTTCAGTTATCTCAGTGCTAGTTACTGGTGTTACTGTAGCTTACAATAGTTTAGTTAGGGAAGTACCGGGATTTCAATTACCGTCTCCCGCCTTCCATATGCAATAACTTTATCCACCATTATACCGTATCTATATCCATATACCCAAACATTATACACGTCGAACAACCGAAACTCTTTTACTCTTCACACACGGCGGGGACGCGTGAACTGACAAAACCGGATAAACCGGGATCCCATCTGGATCCCGTCACATGAAGTTTAAATAAAGTTTGTGTAAACAAAGGCAACCCAACCCGGTAAATTATTATACACTGAAGTTTAAATAAAGTTTGTGTAACCAAAGGCAACCTAACCAGCTAAATTATTATAAACTGAAGTTTAAATAAAGTTTGTGTAAACAAAGGCAACCCAACCCGGTAAATTATTATAAACTGAAGTTTAAATAAAGTTAGTGTAACCAAAGGCAACCCAACCCGGTAAATGATTATAAACTGAAGTTTAAATAAAGTTTGTGTAACCAAAGGCAACCCAATTCGGTAAATTAGTTTAAATAAAGTTTGTGTAACCAAAGGCAACCCAACCAGGTAAATTATTACATATAAATTGAAGTTTAAATAAAGTTTGTGTAACCAAAGGCAACCCAACCACGTAAATTATTATAAACTGAAGTTTAAATAAAGTTTGTGTAACCAAAGGCAATCCAACCAGGTAAATTATTATAAACTGAAGTTTAAATAAAGTTAGTGTAACCAAAGGCAACCCAACCCGGTAAATTATTATAAACTGAAGTTTAAATAAAGTTTGTTTAAACAAAGGCAACCCAACCCGGTAAATTATTATAAACTGAAGTTTAAATAAAATTTGTGTAACCAAAGGCAACCAAACCCGGTAAATCATTATGAACTGAAGTTTAAATAAAGTTTGTGTAACCAAAGGCAACCTAACCAGGTAAATTATTATGAACTGAAGTTTAAATAAAGTTTGTGTAACCAAAGGCAACCCAACCACGTAAATTATTATAAACTGAAGTTTAAATAAAGTTTGTGTAACCAAAGGCAATCCAACCAGGTAAATTATTATAAACTGAAGTTTAAATAAAGTTAGTGTAACCAAAGGCAACCCAACCCGGTAAATTATTATAAACTGAAGTTTAAATAAAGTTTGTTTAAACAAAGGCAACCCAACCCGGTAAATTATTATAAACTGAAGTTTAAATAAAATTTGTGTAACCAAAGGCAACCAAACCCGGTAAATCATTATGAACTGAAGTTTAAATAAAGTTTGTGTAACCAAAGGCAACCCAATTCGGTAAATTAGTTTAAATAAAGTTTGTGTAACCAAAGGCAACCCAACCAGGTAAATTATTACATATAAATTGAAGTTTAAATAAAGTTTGTGTAACCAAAGGCAATCCAACCACGTAAATTATTATAAACTGAAGTTTAAATAAAGTTTGTGTAACCAAAGGCAACCTAACCAGGTAAATTATTATGAACTGAAGTTTAAATAAAGTTTGTGTAACCAAAGGCAACCCAACCAGGTAAATTATTATAAACTGAAGTTTAAATAAAGTTAGTGTAACCAAAGGCAACCCAACCCGGTAAATTATTATAAACTGAAGTTTAAATAAAGTTTGTGTAACAAAAGGCAACCCAACCACGTAAATTATTATAAACTGAAGTTTAAATAAAGTTTGTGTAACCAAAGGCAACCTAACCAGGTAAATTATTATGAACTGAAGTTTAAATAAAGTTTGTGTAACCAAAGGCAACCCAACCAGGTAAATTATTATAAACTGAAGTTTAAATAAAGTTAGTGTAACCAAAGGCAACCCAACCCGGTAAATTATTATAAACTGAAGTTTAAATATAGTTTGTGTAAACAAAGGCAACCCAACCCGGTAAATTATTATAAACTGAAGTTTAAATAAAGTTTGTGTAACCAAAGGCAACCCAACCAGGTAAATTATTATGAACGGAAGTTTAAATAAAGTTTGTGTAACCAAAGGCAACCCAACCAGGTAAATTATTATAAACTGAGGTTTAAATAAAGTTTGTGTAACCAAAGGCAACCCAACCAGGTAAATTATTAAAAACTAAAGTTTAAATAAAGTTTGTGTAACCAAAGGCAACCTAACCAGGTAAATAATTATGAACTGAAGTTTAAATAAAGTTTGTGTAACCAAAGGCAACCCAACCAGGTAAATTATTATAAACTGAAGTTTAAATAAAGTTTGTGTAACCAAAGGCAACCCAACCAGGTAAATTATTATAAACTGAAGTTTAAATATAAAGTTTGTGTAACCAAAGGCAACCCAACCAGGTAAATTATTATAAACTGAAGTTTAAATAAAGTTTGTGTAACCAAAGGCAACCCAACAACGTAAATTATTATAAACTGAAGTTTAAATAAAGTTTGTGTAACCAAAGGCAACCTAACCAGGTAAATTATTATGAACTGAAGTTTAAATATAGTTTGTGTAACCAAAGGCAACCCAACCAGGTAAATTATTATAAACTGAAGTTTAAATAAAGTTTGTATAACCAAAGGCAACCCAACCAGGTAAATTATTATAAACTGAAGTTTAAATAAAGTTAGTGTAACCAAAGGCAACCCAACCCGGTAAATTATTATAAACTGAAGTTTAAATAAAGTTTGTGTAAACAAAGGCAACCCAACCCGGTAAATTATTATGAACTGAACTTAAATAAAGTTTGTGTAACCAAAGGCAACCCAACCAGGTAAATTATTATAAATTGAAGTTTAAATAAAGTTTGTGTAACCAAAGGCAACCCAACCACGTAAATTATTATAAACTGAAGTTTAAATAAAGTTTGTGTAACCAAAGGCAACCAAACCCAGTAAATTATTATAAACTGAAGTTTAAATAAAGTTTATGTAACCAAAGGCAACCAAACCCGGTAAATTATTATAAACTGAAGTTTAAATAAAGTTTGTGTAACCAAAGGCAACCAAACCCAGTAAATTATTATAAACTGAAGTTTAAATAAAGTTTGTGTAACCAAAGGCAACCAAACCCGGTAAATTATTATAAACTGAAGTTTAAATAAAGTTTGTTTAACCAAAGGCAACCCAACCAGGTAAATTATTATAAACTGAAGTTAAATAAAGTTTGTGTAACCAAAGGCAACCAAACCCGGTAAATTATTATGAACTGAAGTTTAAATAAAGTTTGTGTAACCAAAGGCAACCCAATTCGGTAAATTAGTTTAAATAAAGTTTGTATAACCAAAGGCAACCCAACCAGGTAAATTATTATAAATTTAAGTTTAAATAAAGTTTGTGTAACCAAAGGCAACCCAACCAGGTAAATTATTATGAACTGAAGTTTAAATAAAGTTTGTGTAACCAAAGGCAACCCAACCCGGTAAATTATTATAAACTGAAGTTTAAATAAAGTTTGTGTAACCAAAGGCAACCCAACCCGGTAAATTATTATGAACTGAAGTTTAAATAAAGTTTGTGTAACCAAAGGCAACCCAACCCGGTAAATTATTACGAACTGAAGTTTAAATAAAGTTTGTGTAACCAAAGGCAACCAAACCCGGTAAATTATTATAAACTAAAGTTTAAATAAAGTTTGTGTAACCAAAGGCAACCAAACCCGGTAAATTATTATGAACTGAAGTTTAAATAAAGTTTGTGTAACCAAAGGCAACCCAATTCGGTAAATTAGTTTAAATAAAGTTTGTGTAACCAAAGGCAACCCAACCAGGTAAATTATTATAAATTGAAGTTTAAATAAAGTCTGTGTAACCAAAGGCAACCCAACCAGGTAAATTATTATGAAGTGAAGTTTAAATAAAGTTTGTGTAACCAAAGGCAACCCAACCCGGTAAATTATTATAAACTGAAGTTTAAATAAAGTTTGTGTAACCAAAGGCAACCCAACCCGGTAAATTATTATGAACTGAAGTTTAAATAAAGTTTGTGTAACCAAAGGCAACCCAATTCGGTAAATTAGTTTAAATAAAGTTTGTGTAACCAAAGGCAACCCAACCAGGTAAATTATTACATATAAATTGAAGTTTAAATAAAGTTTGTGTAACCAAAGGCAACCCAACCACGTAAATTATTATAAACTGAAGTTTAAATAAAGTTTTTGTAACCAAAGGCAACCTAACCAGGTAAATTATTATGAACTGAAGTTTAAATAAAGTTAGTGTAACCAAAGGCAACCCAACCTGGTAAATTATTATAAACTGAAGTTTAAATAAAGTTTGTGTAAACAAAGGCAACCCAACCCGGTAAATTATTGTACACTGAAGTTTAAATAAAGTTTGTGTAACCAAAGGCAACCTAACCAGGTAAATTATTATAAACTGAAGTTTAAATAAAGTTTGTGTAAACAAAGGCAACCCAACCCGGTAAATTATTATAAACTGAAGTTTAAATAAAGTTTGTGTAACCAAAGGCAACCTAACCAGGTAAATTATTATGAACTGAAGTTTAAATAAAGTTAGTGTAACCAAAGGCAACCAAACCCGGTAAATTATTATAAACTGAAGTTTAAATAAAGTTTGTGTAACCAAAGGCAACCCAACCCGGTAAATTATTATAAACTGAAGTTTAAAAAAAGTTTGTGTAACCAAAGGCAACCTAACCAGGTAAATTATTATGAACTGAAGTTTAAATAAAGTTAGTGTAACCAAAGGCAACCCAACCCGGTAAATTATTATGAACTGAAGTTTAAATAAAGTTAGTGTAACCAAAGGCAACCCAACCCGGTAAATGATTATAAACTGAAGTTTAAATAAAGTTTGTTTAACCAAAGGCAACCCAATTCGGTAAATTAGTTTAAATAAAGTTTGTGTAACCAAAGGCAACCCAACCAGGTAAATTATTACATATAAATTGAAGTTTAAATAAAGTTTGTGTAACCAAAGGCAACCCAACCACGTAAATTATTATAAACTTAAGTTTAAATAAAGTTTGTGTAACCAAAGGCAATCCAACCAGGTAAATTATTATAAACTGAAGTTTAAATAAAGTTTGTGTAACCAAAGGCAACCTAACCAGGTAAATTATTATGAACTGAAGTTTAAATAAAGTTAGTGTAACCAAAGGCAACCCAACCCGGTAAATTATTATGAACTGAAGTTTAAATAAAGTTAGTGTAACCAAAGGCAACCCAACCCGGTAAACGATTATAAACTGAAGTTTAAATAAAGTTTGTGTAACCAAAGGCAACCCAATTCGGTAAATTAGTTTAAATAAAGTTTGTGTAACCAAAGGCAACCCAACCCGGTAAATTATTATGAACTGAAGTTTAAATAAAGTTAGTGTAACCAAAGGCAACCCAACCCGGTAAATGATTATAAACTGAAGTTTAAATAAAGTTTGTTTAACCAAAGGCAACCCAATTCGGTAAATTAGTTTAAATAAAGTTTGTGTAACCAAAGGCAACCCAACCAGGTAAATTATTACATATAAATTGAAGTTTAAATAAAGTTTGTGTAACCAAAGGCAACCCAACCACGTAAATTATTATAAACTGAAGTTTAAATAAAGTTTGTGTAACCAAAGGCAATCCAACCAGGTAAATTATTATAAACTGAAGTTTAAATAAAGTTTGTGTAACCAAAGGCAACCTAACCAGGTAAATTATTATGAACTGAAGTTTAAATAAAGTTAGTGTAACCAAAGGCAACCCAACCCGGTAAATTATTATGAACTGAAGTTTAAATAAAGTTAGTGTAACCAAAGGCAACCCAACCCGGTAAATGATTATAAACTGAAGTTTAAATAAAGTTTGTGTAACCAAAGGCAACCCAATTCGGTAAATTAGTTTAAATAAAGTTTGTGTAACCAAAGGCAACCCAACCACGTAAATTATTATAAACTGAAGTTTAAATAAAGTTTGTGTAACCAAAGGCAATCCAACCAGGTAAATTATTATAAACTGAAGTTTAAATAAAGTTTGTGTAACCAAAGGCAACCTAACCAGGTAAATTATTATGAACTGAAGTTTAAATAAAGTTTGTGTAACCAAAGGCAACCCAACCAGGTAAATTATTATAAACTGAAGTTTAAATAAAGTTAGTGTAACCAAAGGCAACCCAACCCGGTAAATTATTATAAACTGAAGTATAAATATAGTTTGTGTAAACAAAGGCAACCCAACCCGGTAAATTATTATAAACTGAAGTTTAAATAAAGTTTGTGTAACCAAAGGCAACCCAACCAGGTAAATTATTATGAACGGAAGTTTAAATAAAGTTTGTGTAAACAAAGGCAACCCAACCAGGTAAATTATTATAAACTGAGGTTTAAATAAAGTTTGTGTAACCAAAGGCAACCCAACCAGGTAAATTATTAAAAACTAAAGTTTAAATAAAGTTTGTGTAACCAAAGGCAACCTAACCAGGTAAATAATTATGAACTGAAGTTTAAATAAAGTTTGTGTAACCAAAGGCAACCCAACCAGGTAAATTATTATAAACTGAAGTTTAAATAAAGTTTGTGTAACCAAAGGCAACCCAACCAGGTAAATTATTATAAACTGAAGTTTAAATAAAGTTTGTGTAACCAAAGGCAACCCAACCAGGTAAATTATTATAAACTGAAGTTTAAATAAAGTTTGTGTAACCAAAGGCAACCCAACCACGTAAATTATTATAAACTGAAGTTTAAATAAAGTTTGTGTAACCAAAGGCAATCCAACCAGGTAAATTATTATAAACTGAAGTTTAAATAAAGTTAGTGTAACCAAAGGCAACCCAACCCGGTAAATTATTATAAACTGAAGTTTAAATAAAATTTGTGTAACCAAAGGCAACCAAACCCGGTAAATCATTATGAACTGAAGTTTAAATAAAGTTTGTTTAACCAAAGGCAACCCAATTCGGTAAATTAGTTTAAATAAAGTTTGTGTAACCAAAGGCAACCCAACCAGGTAAATTATTACATATAAATTGAAGTTTAAATAAAGTTTGTTTAACCAAAGGCAATCCAACCACGTAAATTATTATAAACTGAAGTTTAAATAAAGTTTGTGTAACCAAAGGCAACCCAACCAGGTAAATTATTATAAACTGAAGTTTAAATAAAGTTAGTGTAACCAAAGGCAACCCAACCCGGTAAATTATTATAAACTGAAGTTTAAATAAAGTTTGTGTAACAAAAGGCAACCCAACCACGTAAATTATTATAAACTGAAGTTTAAATAAAGTTTGTGTAACCAAAGGCAACCTAACCAGGTAAATTATTATGAACTGAAGTTTAAATAAAGTTTGTGTAACCAAAGGCAACCCAACCAGGTAAATTATTATAAACTGAAGTTTAAATAAAGTTAGTGTAACCAAAGGCAACCCAACCCGGTAAATTATTATAAACTGAAGTTTAAATAAAGTTTGTGTAAACAAAGGCAACCCAACCCGGTAAATTATTATAAACTGAAGTTTAAATAAAGTTTGTGTAACCAAAGGCAACCCAACCAGGTAAATTATTATAAACTCAAGTTTAAATAAAGTTTGTGTAACCAAAGGCAACCTAACCAGGTAAATTATTATGAATGGAAGTTTAAATAAAGTTTGTGTAACCAAAGGCAACCCAACCAGGTAAATTATTATAAACTGAAGTTTAAATAAAGTTTGTGTAACCAAAGGCAACCCAACCAGGTAAATTATTAAAAACTAAAGTTTAAATAAAGTTTGTGTAACCAAAGGCAACCTAACCAGGTAAATAATTATGAACTGAAGTTTAAATAAAGTTTGTGTAACCAAAGGCAACCCAACCAGGTAAATTATTATAAACTGAAGTTTAAATAAAGTTTGTGTAACCAAAGGCAACCCAACCAGGTAAATTATTATAAACTGAAGTTTAAATAAAGTTTGTGTAACCAAAGGCAACCCAACCAGGTAAATTATTATAAACTGAAGTTTAAATAAAGTTTGTGTTTGTTGGCATAGTGTCTGGGTGTCTGCTGGGTGTCCGAATGTTTCTCAAAATGCACATCTATTTCATATGCGTAGAGTTACAAGAGCTCAGTTTAAATATGCTGTGCGACGGTTGAAACGCGCTTCTGATAACATTCAGCGAGACAAATTACTGCAAGCCTGTTTGAGAAACAATCATCAGATATTCGAGGAGATTAAGAAGCTGCGTCGGGTGTCGCCTGTAGTTAGTTCTAGAATAGATGACTGTGTTGACTCACAGTCAATAGCTGATCGCTTTGCTTCAATTTACTCCACATTGTTTAATCAACCTTATAACTCAAATTTGGAAGGTTTACGGCAGCAGATTCATGAGAAATTGGACAGTTGTGATAGGGATGCATTGCCGCTTATAACTTCAGAGCTAGTTTGGGAGGCTATGAATAAGCTTAAAAGTTCTAAGACAGATGTAGCCTTTGGATTTGATTCGGACTGCTTAATCAATGCGGGCCCGGAATTTAGAGAGCAATTAGTTAGGTTATTTAACTTGTTTCTTGTTCATGGTTTTGTACCTCAATTTCTTCTGACTTGCGTTATATTACCTTTAATTAAAGATAAGCTGGGTGATCAAGCCGTCTCTAGTAACTACCGTGCAATAGCTTTGTCATCATTGTTAATCAAACTATTTGAATGGGTAATGTTGCTGTCACAATCTGAATGCCTTTCATTGGATGAGCTGCAGTTCGGTTTTCAGTCTGGTACGGGGACAAGCCAGTGCTCGTGGGTGGCCTCAGAGGTGATTGGTCATTACTCCAGGTACAATACACCAGTATATGGGAGTCTACTTGACCTCACAAAGGCATTCGATATGGTCGAGTGGTGTAAACTATTCTTGGAACTGATCAAAAAGGGTTTCTCTCCGTTATTCCTACGTACCCTACTGTGGATATATTCCAATCAATCCTGTTGTGTCCGTTGGAATGAAACTTTATCGTCTCCTTTCGGTATTTCTAATGGTGTAAAACAGGGATCTGTGGCCTCGCCAATTCTGTTTTGCATTCTTCTCAACTCGCTCCTTGTGCGTCTGCGAGAGGCAGGTGTAGGATGCTGGATAGGCACTTATTTCTTGGGTGCACTAGCATACGCGGATGATATTTTCTTGCTGTGCCCATCTCTGTGCGGCCTTCAGTTTATGGTTTCATTATGCGAAAGATTTGCACAAGATAATGATTTAGTTTTCAGTACAAATGTAACTCCAGAGAAGTCTAAATCGAAATGTATTGCATTCAGCAACTCGACGCGTTGGAGGGAACCTGCTGCCAGAATACATTTAAATGGTCACGATTTGCCATGGGTTCGTGAGGCAGTTCATTTGGGGCATGTTTTTGATTTTCGCAATAGTATGGTGTCTGATGTACTGAAAAAACGCGGCCAATTAATAGGTAAATTAAATGCACTAAGACAAGAGTTTTATTTTTCTGATCCTTATTTATTGTGCGATATCCAGCGGATTTACGCAACTTGTCTTTTTGGGAGTAATCTATGGGACCTTTTTTCAGACAGTACATCTAGAATTTATACATCGTGGAATATTAATATTAGATTAATATTCAGATTACCTTACAATACACATAGATTTATTGTAGAGAATTTGGTACCTTTTAAGCATCCGTGCGTAATGTTGCAAACTCGTTATGTTAAATTTGTTAACTCTTTACTCACATCTAATAAACGTATTATACGATTTTTGGCTGAACTGTGCGTTTTTGATTGTAGGACACGTTCGGGCACAAATTTACGAAATATTGGTAACCGGTGTAACATATATAATTTACGTTCTCTGGTCCCAAGGTTTGCTAATAGTTTGAGTTATGCACATGTGCCTGTTGGTAATGAATGGCGGGTTCCTTTGTTACAAGAACTTATTAATTGTCGGTTAAATAACGCTAGTGTTCCCGGTTTTGATTCTCTTGAACTAGATAATATTATAAATTTTGCTGCCACTGCATGATTCTTCTCTTAGTTTGTTGGTTAGGGTTTAATACACTTACATATTACCAATATTTTGTCTTGTTTCTGTTTCAGTCTGTGCTTTTGTTATTTTATAGTTTAGGTGGTCGATTTGTGCACATTAATTACGGTGTACCAAACTATATTTTGTTTGTTTGTGTATGAAATTAAATTAAATTAAATTAAAAAGGCAACCCAACCACGTAAATTATTATAAACTGAAGTTTAAATAAAGTTTGTGTAACCAAAGGCAACCTAACCAGGTAAATTATTATGAACTGAAGTTTAAATATAGTTTGTGTAACCAAAGGCAACCCAACCAGGTAAATTATTATAATCTGAAGTTTAAATAAAGTTTGTATAACCAAAGGCAACCCAACCAGGTAAATTATTATAAACTGAAGTTTAAATAAAGTTAGTGTAACCAAAGGCAACCCAACCCGGTAAATTATTATAAACTGAAGTTTAAATAAAGTTTGTGTAAACAAAGGCAACCCAACCCGGTAAATTATTATGAACTGAACTTAAATAAAGTTTGTGTAACCAAAGGCAACCCAACCAGGTAAATTATTATAAATTGAAGTTTAAATAAAGTTTGTGTAACCAAAGGCAACCCAACCACGTAAATTATTATAAACTGAAGTTTAAATAAATTTTGTGTAACCAAAGGCAACCAAAACCAGTAAATTATTATAAACTGAAGTTTAAATAAAGTTTATGTAAACAAAGGCAACCAAACCCGGTAAATTATTATAAACTGAAGTTTAAATAAAGTTTGTGTAACCAAAGGCAACCAAACCCAGTAAATTATTATAAACTGAAGTTTAAATAAAGTTTGTGTAACCAAAGGCAACCAAACCCGGTAAATTATTATAAACTGAAGTTTAAATAAAGTTTGTTTAACCAAAGGCAACCCAACCAGGTAAATTATTATAAACTGAAGTTAAATAAAGTTTGTGTAACCAAAGGCAACCAAACCCGGTAAATTATTATGAACTGAAGTTTAAATAAAGTTTGTGTAACCAAAGGCAACCCAATTCGGTAAATTAGTTTAAATAAAGTTTGTATAACCAAAGGCAACCCAACCAGGTAAATTATTATAAATTTAAGTTTAAATAAAGTTTGTGTAACCAAAGGCAACCCAACCAGGTAAATTATTATGAACTGAAGTTTAAATAAAGTTTGTGTAACCAAAGGCAACCCAACCCGGTAAATTATTATAAACTGAAGTTTAAATAAAGTTTGTGTAACCAAAGGCAACCCAACCCGGTAAATTATTATGAACTGAAGTTTAAATAAAGTTTGTGTAACCAAAGACAACCCAACCAGGTAAATTATTATAAACTGAAGTTTAAATAAAGTCTGTGTAACCAAAGGCAACCCAACCCGGTAAATTATTATGAACTGAAGTTTAAATAAAGTTTGTGTAACCAAAGGCAACCCAACCACGTAAATTATTATAAACTGAAGTTTAAATAAAGTTTGTGTAACCAAAGGCAACCCAACCAGGTAAATTATTATAAACTGAAGTTTAAATAAAGTTTGTGTAACCAAAGTCAACCCAACCCGGTAAATTATTATGAACTGAAGTTTAAATAAAGTTTGTGTAACCAAAGGCAACCCAACCCGGTAAATTATTACGAACTGAAGATTAAATAAAGTTTGTGTAACCAAAGGCATCCAAACCCGGTAAATTATTATAAACTGAAGTTTAAATAAAGTTTGTATAACCAAAGGCAACCAAACCTGGTAAATTATTATAAACTGAAGTTTAAATAAAGTTTGTGTAACCAAAGGCAACCTAACCCGGTAAATTATTATAAACTTAACTTTAAATAAAGTTTGTTTAACCAAAGGCAACCCAACCAGGTAAATTATTATAAACTGAAGTTTAAATAAAGTTTGTGTAACCAAAGGCAACCAAACCCGGTAAATTATTATGAACTGAAGTTTAAATAAAGTTTGTGTAACCAAAGGCAACCCAATTCGGTAAATTAGTTTAAATAAAGTTTGTGTAACCAAAGGCAACCCAACCAGGTAAACTATTATAAATTGAAGTTTAAATAAAGTTTGTGTAACCAAAGGCAACCCAACCAGGTAAATTATTATGAACTGAAGTTTAAATAAAGTTTATGTAACCAAAGGCAACCCAACCCGGTAAATTATTATGAAATGAAGTTTAAATAAAGTTTGTGTAACCAAAGGCAACCCAATTCGGTAAATTATTATGAACTGAAGTTTAAATAAAGTTTGTGTAACCAAAGGCAACCAAACCCGGTAAATTATTAGAAACTGAAGTTTAAATAAAGTTTGTATAACCAAAGGCAACCAAACCCGGTAAATTATTATAAACTGAAGTTAAAAATAAAGTTTGTGTAACCAAAGGCAACCAAACCCGGTAAATTGTTATAAACTGAAGTTTAAATAAAGTTTGTGTAACCAAAGGCAACCAAACCCGGTAAATTGTTATAAACTGAAGTTTAAATAAAGTTTGTGTAACCAAAGGCAACCAAACCCGGTAAATTGTTATAAACTGAAGTTTAAATAAAGTTTGTGTAACCAAAGGCAACCAAACCCGGTAAATTATTATAAACTGAAGTTTAAATAAAGTTTGTGTAACCAAAGGCAACCCAATTCGGTACATTATTGTGAACTGAAGTATAAATAACGTTTGTGTAACCAAAGGCAACCCAACGAGGTAAATTATTATAAACTGAAGTTTAAATAAAGTTTGTGTAACCAAAGGCAACCAAACCCGGTAAATTATTATGAAATGAAGTTTAAATAAAGTTTGTGTAACCAAAGGCAACCCAACCAGGTAAATTATTATAAACTGAAGTTTAAATAAAGTTTGTGTAACCAAAGGCAACCCAACCCGGTAAATTATTATGAACTGAAGTTTAAATAAAGTTTTTGTAACCAAAGGCAACCCAACGCGGTAAATTATTATGAACTGAAGTTTAAATAAAGTTTGTGTAACCAAAGGCAACCAAATCCGGTAAATTATTAGAAACTGAAGTTTAAATAAAGTTTGTATAACCAAAGGCAACGAAACCCGGTAAATTATTATAAACTGAAGTTTAAATAAAGTTTGTGTAACCAAAGGCAACCAAACCCGGTAAATTATTATAAACTGAAGTTTAAATAAAGTTTGTGTAACCAAAGGCAACCAAACCCGGTAAATTATTATAAACTGAAGTTTAAATAAAGTTTGTGTAACCAAAGGCAACCAAACCCGGTAAATTATTATAAACTGAAGTTTAAATAAAGTTTGTGTAACCAAAGGCAACCAAACCCGGTAAATTATTATGAACTGAAGTTTAAATAAAGTTTTTGTAATCAAAGGCAACCCAACGCGGTAAATTATTATGAACTGAAGTTTAAATAAAGTTTGTGTAACCAAAGGCAACCAAATCCGGTAAATTATTAGAAACTGAAGTTTAAATAAAGTTTGTATAACCAAAGGCAACGAAACCCGGTAAATTATTATAAACTGAAGTTTAAATAAAGTTTGTGTAACCAAAGGCAACCAAACCCGGTAAATTATTATAAACTGAAGTTTAAATAAAGTTTGTGTAACCAAAGGCAACCAAACCCGGTAAATTATTATAAACTGAAGTTTAAATAAAGTTTGTGTAACCAAAGGCAACCAAACCCGGTAAATTATTATAAACTGAAGTTTAAATAAAGTTTGTGTAACCAAAGGCAACCAAACCCGGTAAATTATTATAAACTGAAGTTTAAATAAAGTTTGTGTAACCAAAGGCAACCAAACCTGGTAAATTATTATAAATTGAAGTTTAAATAAAGTTTGTGTAACCAAAGCCAACCCAACCACGTAAATTATTATAAACTGAAGTTTAAATAAAGTTTGTGTAACCAAAGGCAACCCAACCAGGTAAATTATTATGAACTGAAGTTTAAATAAAGTTTGTGTAACCAAAGGCAACCCAACCCGGTAAATTATTATGAACTGAAGTTTAAATAAAGTTTGTGTAACCAAAGGCAACCCAATTCGGTACATTATTATGAACTGAAGTTGAAATAAAGTTTGTTTAACCAAAGGCAACCCAACCAGGAAAATTATTATAAACTGAAGTTTAAATAAGTTTGTGTAACCAAAGGCAACCCAACCCGGTAAATTATTATGAACTGAAGTTTAAATAAAGTTTGTGTAACCAAAGGCAACCCAATTCGGTACATTATTATGAACTGAAGTTGAAATAAAGTTTGTTTAACCAAAGGCAACCCAACCAGGTAAATTATTATAAACTGAAGTTTAAATAAAGTTTGTGTAACCAAAGGCAACCCAACCAGGTAAATTATTATAAACTGAAGTTTAAATAAAGTTTGTGTAACCAAAGGCAACCCAACCAGGTAAATTATTATAAACTGAAGTTTAAATAAAGTTAGTGTAACCAAAGGCAACCCAACCCTGTAAATTATTATAAACTGAAGTTTAAATAAAGTTTGTGTAACCAAAGGCAACCAAACCCGGTAAATTATTATAAACTGAAGTTTAAATAAAGTTTGTATAACAAAAGGCAACCCAACCCGGTAAATTATTATAAACTGAAGTTTAAATAAAGTTTGTGTTTTTGTAACCCTTTGTAAAGTTTGTGTAACTCTGTAACCAAATCGTCGGCATAGGGTAGAAGGAATCAGTTCGCATAGTCCAAAGTTATCCCTTTAACCCCACCCAGTATAAGTTCTGCTTCGAGATCTTTCAAAAACATAATATATATAATAGGTGAAAGGCAATGAGTCACCTTGTAACACGCCTAGCAAACAGTCGTATATTTCCAATACCCCACCACCCACTTGACAAGTCTTTTTACAAACTCTTAACTACGTCTTATTTTATTTACGATAACAGTGAATCCCAAAGATCTCCCTTTTACCCACAGTGCATCCAACCCCTGCTGATCAAAAGCTTTCTGAAAGTCAACGAACCCACTATATAACTTGCTCTCAGTCTACGAACCCACTATATAACTTGCTCCCAGTCTACGAACCCACTATATAACTTGCTCTCAGTCTACGAACCCACTATATAACTTGCTCCCAGGCTACGAACCCCCTATATAACTTACACTCCGTCTACGAACCCACTATATAACTTGCTCTCAGTCTACGAACCCACTATATAACTTGCTCCCAGTCTACGAACCCACTACATAACTTGCTCTCAGTCTACAAACCCACTATATAACTTGCTCTCAGTCTACGAACCCACTATATAACTTGCTCTCCGTCTACGAACCCACTATATAACTTGCTCTCAGTCAACGAACCCACTATATAACTTGCTCTCAGTCTAAGAACCCACTACATAACTTGCTCCCAGTCTACGAACCCACTATATAACTTGCTCTCAGTCTACGAACCCACTATATAACTTG
This sequence comes from Nemertoderma westbladi, assembly GCA_032718475.1. Lineage (NCBI taxonomy): Eukaryota > Metazoa > Xenacoelomorpha > Nemertodermatida > Nemertodermatidae > Nemertoderma > Nemertoderma westbladi. The sequence continues at coordinate 11,101 of JAUCBJ010003500.1, read as the reverse complement.
CTCCCAGGCTACTAACCCACTATATAACTTGCTCTCCGTCTACGAACCCACTATATAACTTGCTCTCAGTCTACAAACCCACTATATAACTTGCTCTCAGTCTACGAACCCACTATATAACTTGCTCTCAGTCTACGAACCCACTATATAACTTGCTCTCAGTCTACAAACCCACTATATAACTTGCTCTCAGTCTACGAACCCACTATATGAATTGCTCTCAGTCTACGAACCCACTATATAACTTGCTCTCAGTCTACGAACCCACTATATAACTTGCTCCCAGGCTACGAACCCCCTATATAACTTGCACTCCGTCTACGAACCCTCTATATAACTTGCTCCCAGTCTACGAACCCACTATATAACTTGCTCTAGGTCTACGAACCCACTATATAACTTGCTCCCAGTCTACGAACCCACTATATAACTTGCTCCCAGGCTAGGAACCCCCTATATAACTTGCTCTCCGTCTACGAACCCACTATATAACTTGCTCTCAGTCTACGAACCCACTATATAACTTGATATCAATCTACGAACCCACTACATAACATGCTCTCCGTCTACGAACCCACTATATAAGTTGCTCTCAGTCTACGAACCCACTATATAACTTGCTTTCAGTCTACGAACCCACTATATAACTTGCTCCCAGGCTACGAACCCCCTATATAACTTGCTCTCCGTCTACGAACCCACTATATAACTTGCTCCCAGGCTACGAACCCCCTATATAACTTGCTCTCCGTCTACGAACCCACTATATAACTTGCTCTCAGTCTACGAACCCACTATATAACTTGCTCCCAGGCTACGAACCCCCTATATAACTTGCTCTCCGTCTACTAACCCACTATATAACTTGCTCTCAGTCTACGAACCCACTATATAACTTGATATCAATCTACGAACCCACTACATAACTTGCTCTCCGTCTACGAACCCACTATATAACTTGCTCTCAGTCTACGAACCCACTATATAACTTGCTCTCCGTCTACGAACCCACTATATAACTTGCTCTCCGTCTACGAACCCACTATATAACTTGCTCTCCGTCTACGAACCCACTATATAACTTGCTCCCAGGCTACGAACCCCCTATATAACTTGCTCTCCGTCTACGAACCCACTATATAACTTGCTCTCAGTCTACGAACCCACTATATAACTTGCTCCCAGGCTACGAACCCCCTATATAACTTGCTCTCCGTCTACGAACCCACTATATAACTTGCTCTCAGTCTACGAACCCACTATATAACTTGATATCAATCTACGAACCCACTACATAACTTGCTCTCCGTCTACGAACCCACTATATAACTTGCTCTCAGTCTACGAACCCACTATATAACTTGCTTTCAGTCTACGAACCCACTATATAACTTGCTCCCAGGCCACGAACCCCCTATATAACTTGCTCTCCGTCTACGAACCCACTATATAACTTGCTCCCAGGCTACGAACCCCCTATATAACTTGCTCTCCGTCTACGAACCCACTATATAACTTGCTCCCAGTCTACGAACCCACTATATAACTTGCTCCCAGGCTACGAACCCCCTATATAACTTGCTCTCCGTCTACGAACCCACTATATAACTTGATATCAATCTACGAACCCACTACATAACTTGCTCTCCGTCTACGAACCCACTATATAACTTGCTCTCAGTCTACGAACCCACTATATAACTTGCTTTCAGTCTACGAACCCACTATATAACTTACTCTCAGTCTACGAACCCACTATATAGCTTGCTCCCAGGCTACGAACCCCCTATATAACTTGCTCTCCGTCTACGAACCCACTATATAACTTGCTCTCAGTCTACGAACCCACTATATAACTTGCTCTCAGTCTACGAACCCACTATATGACTTGCTCTCAGTCTACGAACCCACTATATAACTTGCTTTCAGTCTACGAACCCACTATATAACTTGCTCTCAGTCTACGAACCCACTATATAACTTGCTCTCCGTCTACGAACCCACTATATAACTTGCTCTCAGTCTACGAACCCACTATATAACTTGCTCTCAGTCTACGAACCCACTATATAACTTGCTCTCAGTCTACGAACCCACTATATGACTTGCTCTCAGTCTACGAACCCACTATATAACTTGCTTTCAGTCTACGAACCCACTATATAACTTGCTCTCAGTCTACGAACCCACTATATAACTTGCTCTCAGTCTACGAACCCACTATATAACTTGCTCTCAGTCTACGAACCCACTATATAACTTGCTCTCAGTCTACGAACCCACTATATAACTTGCTCTCCGTCTACGAACCCACTATATAACTTGCTCTCAGTCTACGAACCCACTATATAACTTGCTCTCAGTCTACGAACCCACTATATAACTTGATATCAATCTACGAACCCACTACATAACTTGCTCTCCGTCTACGAACCCACTATATAACTTGCTCTCAGTCTACGAACCCACTATATAACTTGCTCTCAGTCTACAAACCCACTATATAACTTGCTCTCCGTCTACGAACCCACTATATAACTTACTCTCTGTCTACGAACCCACTATATAACTTGCTCCTCAGTCTACGAACCCACTATATAACTTGCTCTCAGTCTACGAACCCACTATATAACTTGCTCTCAGTCTACGAACCCACTATATAACTTGCTCTCCGTCTACGAACCCACTATATAACTTACTCTCAGTCTACGAACCCACTATATAACTTGCTCTCAGTCTACGAACCCACTATATAACTTGCTCTCTGTCTACGAACCCACTATATAACTTGCTCTCAGTCTACGAACCCACTATATAACTTGCTCTCAGTCTACGAACCCACTATATAACTTGCTCTCAGTCTACGAACCCACTATATAACTTGCTCTCAGTCTACGAACCCACTATATAACTTACTCTCAGTCTACGAACCCCCTATATAACTTACTCTCAGTCTACGAACCCACTATATAACTTGCTCACCGTCTACGAACCCACTATATAACTTACTCTCAGTCTACGAACCCACTATATAACTTGCTCCCAGTCTACGAACCCCCTATATAACTTGCTCTCCGTCTACGAACCCACTATATAACTTGCTCTCAGTCTACGAACCCACTATATAACTTGCTCTCCGTCTACGAACCCACTATATAACTTTCTATCAGTCTACGAACCCACTATATAACTTGCTCTCCGTCTACGAACCCACTATATAACTTTCTATCAGTCTACGAACCCACTATATAACTTGCTCTCAGTCTACGAACCCACTATATAACTTGCTCTCCGTCTACGAACCCACTATATAACTTGCTCTCAGTCTACGAACCCACTATATAACTTGCTCTCAGTCTACGAACCCACTATATAACTTGCTCTCAGTCAACGAACCCACTATATAACTTTCTATCATTCTACGAACCCACTATATAACTTGCTCTCCGTCTACGAACCCACTATATAACTTGCTCTCCGTCTACGAACCCACTATATAACTTGCTCTCCGTCTACGAACCCACTATATAACTTGCTCTCCGTCTACGAACCCACTATATAACTTGCTCTCCGTCTACGAACCCACTATATAACTTTCTATCAGTCTACGAACCCACTATATAACTTGCTCTCCGTCTACGAACCCACTATATAACTTTCTATCAGTCTACGAACCCACTATATAACTTGCTCTCCGTCTACGAACCCACTATATAACTTTCTATCAGTCTACGAACCCACTATATAACTTGCTCTCCGTCTACGAACCCACTATATAACTTGCTCTCCGTCTACGAACCCACTATATAACTTGCTCTCCGTCTACGAACCCACTATATAACTTGCTCTCCGTCTACGAACCCACTATATAACTTTCTATCATTCTACGAACCCACTATATAACTTGCTCTCCGTCTACGAACCCACTATATAACTTGCTCTCCGTCTACGAACCCACTATATAACTTTCTATCAGTCTACGAACCCACTATATAACTTGCTCTCCGTCTACGAACCCACTATATAACTTGCTCTCAGTCTACAAACCCACTATATAACTTTCTCTCAGTCTACGAACCCACTATATAACTTGCTCTCAGTCTACGAACCCCCTATATAACTTGCTCTCAGTCTACGAACCCACTATATAACTTGCTCCCAGTCTACGAACCCCCTATATAACTTGCTCTCCGTCTACGAACCCACTATATAACTTGCTCTCAGTCTACGAACCCACTATATAACTTGCTCTCAGTCTACGAACCCACTATATAACTTGCTCTCAGTCTACGAACCCACTATATAACTTGCTCTCAGTCTACGAACCCACTATATAACTTGCTCTCCGTCTACGAACCCACTATATAACTTGCTCTCCGTCTACGAACCCACTATATAACTTGCTCTCCGTCTACGAACCCACTATATAACTTGCTCTCCGTCTATGAACCCACTATATAACTTGCTCTCCGTCTACGAACCCACTATATAACTTTCTATCAGTCTACGAACCCACTATATAACTTGCTCTCCGTCTACGAACCCACTATATAACTTTCTATCAGTCTACGAACCCACTATATAACTTGCTCTCCGTCTACGAACCCACTATATAACTTGCTCTCCGTCTACGAACCCACTATATAACTTTCTATCAGTCTACGAACCCACTATATAACTTGCTCTCAGTCTACGAACCCACTATATAACTTGCTCTCCGTCTACGAACCCACTATATAACTTGCTCTCAGTCTACGAACCCACTATATAACTTGCTCTCAGTCTACGAACCCACTATATAACTTGCTCTCAGTCAACGAACCCACTATATAACTTTCTATCAGTCTACGAACCCACTATATAACTTGCTCTCCGTCTACGAACCCACTATATAACTTGCTCTCCGTCTACGAACCCACTATATAACTTGCTCTCCGTCTACGAACCCACTATATAACTTGCTCTCCGTCTACGAACCCACTATATAACTTGCTCCCAGGCTACGAACCCCCTATATAACTTGCTCTCCGTCTACGAACCCACTATATAACTTGCTCTCAGTCTACGAACCCACTATATAACTTGCTCTCAGTCTACGAACCCACTATATGACTTGCTCTCAGTCTACGAACCCACTATATAACTTGCTTTCAGTCTACGAACCCACTATATAACTTGCTCTCAGTCTACGAACCCACTATATAACTTGCTCTCCGTCTACGAACCCACTATATAACTTGCTCTCAGTCTACGAACCCACTATATAACTTGCTCTCAGTCTACGAACCCACTATATAACTTGCTCTCAGTCTACGAACCCACTATATGACTTGCTCTCAGTCTACGAACCCACTATATAACTTGCTTTCAGTCTACGAACCCACTATATAACTTGCTCTCAGTCTACGAACCCACTATATAACTTGCTCTCAGTCTACGAACCCACTATATAACTTGCTCTCAGTCTACAAACCCACTATATAACTTGCTCACAGTCTACGAACCCACTATATGACTTGCTCTCAGTCTACGAACCCACTATATAACTTGCTTTCAGTCTACGAACCCACTATATAACTTGCTCTCAGTCTACGAACCCACTATATAACTTGCTCTCCGTCTACGAACCCACTATATAACTTGCTCTCAGTCTACGAACCCACTATATAACTTGCTCTCAGTCTACGAACCCACTATATAACTTGATATCAATCTACGAACCCACTACATAACTTGCTCTCCGTCTACGAACCCACTATATAACTTGCTCTCAGTCTACGAACCCACTATATAACTTGCTTTCAGTCTACGAACCCACTATATAACTTGCTCTCAGTCTACGAACCCACTATATAACTTGCTCTCAGTCTACGAACCCACTATATAACTTGCTCTCCGTCTACGAACCCACTATATAACTTACTCTCAGTCTACGAACCCACTATATAACTTGCTCTCAGTCTACGAACCCACTATATAACTTGCTCTCTGTCTACGAACCCACTATATAACTTGCTCCCAGTCTACGAACCCCCTATATAACTTGCTCTCCGTCTACGAACCCCCTATATAACTTACTCTCAGTCTACGAACCAACTATATAACTTGCTCTCAGTCTACGAACCCCCTATATAACTTACTCTCAGTCTACGAACCAACTATATAACTTGCTCTCAGTCTACGAACCCCCTATATAACTTACTCTCAGTCTACGAACCCACTATATAACTTGCTCTCCGTCTACGAACCCACTATATAACTTACTCTCAGTCTACGAACCCCCTATATAACTTACTCTCAGTCTACGAACCCACTATATAACTTGCTCACCGTCTACGAACCCACTATATAACTTTCTATCAGTCTACGAACCCACTATATAACTTGCTCTCAGTCTACGAACCCACTATATAACTTGCTCTCCGTCTACGAACCCACTATATAACTTGCTCTCAGTCTACGAACCCACTATATAACTTGCTCTCAGTCTACGAACCCACTATATAACTTGCTCTCAGTCTACGAACCCACTATATAACTTGCTCTCCGTCTACGAACCCACTATATAACTTGCTCTCAGTCAACGAACCCACTATATAACTTGCTCTCCGTCTACGAACCCACTATATAACTTGCTCTCAGTCAACGAACCCACTATATAACTTTCTATCAGTCTACGAACCCACTATATAACTTGCTCTCCGTCTACGAACCCACTATATAACTTGCTCTCCGTCTACGAACCCACTATATAACTTGCTCTCCGTCTACGAACCCACTATATAACTTGCTCTCCGTCTACGAACCCACTATATAACTTGCTCTCCGTCTACGAACCCACTATATAACTTTCTATCAGTCTACGAACCCACTATATAACTTGCTCTCCGTCTACGAACCCACTATATAACTTTCTATCAGTCTACGAACCCACTATATAACTTGCTCTCCGTCTACGAACCCACTATATAACTTGCTCTCCGTCTACGAACCCACTATATAACTTTCTATCAGTCTACGAACCCACTATATAACTTGCTCTCAGTCTACGAACCCACTATATAACTTGCTCTCCGTCTACGAACCCACTATATAACTTGCTCTCAGTCTACGAACCCACTATATAACTTGCTCTCAGTCTACGAACCCACTATATAACTTGCTCTCCGTCTACGAACCCACTATATAACTTGCTCTCAGTCTACGAACCCACTATATAACTTGCTCTCAGTCTACGAACCCACTATATAACTTGCTCTCAGTCAACGAACCCACTATATAACTTTCTATCAGTCTACGAACCCACTATATAACTTGCTCTCCGTCTACGAACCCACTATATAACTTGCTCTCCGTCTACGAACCCACTATATAACTTGCTCTCCGTCTACGAACCCACTATATAACTTGCTCCCAGGCTACGAACCCCCTATATAACTTGCTCTCCGTCTACGAACCCACTATATAACTTGCTCTCAGTCTACGAACCCACTATATAACTTGCTCCCAGGCTACGAACCCCCTATATAACTTGCTCTCCGTCTACGAACCCACTATATAACTTGATATCAATCTACGAACCCACTACATAACTTGCTCTCCGTCTACGAACCCACTATATAACTTGCTCTCAGTCTACGAACCCACTATATAACTTGCTTTCAGTCTACGAACCCACTATATAACTTGCTCCCAGGCTACGAACCCCCTATATAACTTGCTCTCCGTCTACGAACCCACTATATAACTTGCTCCCAGGCTACGAACCCCCTATATAACTTGCTCTCCGTCTACGAACCCACTATATAACTTGCTCCCAGTCTACGAACCCACTATATAACTTGCTCCCAGGCTACGAACCCCCTATATAACTTGCTCTCCGTCTACGAACCCACTATATAACTTTCTATCAGTCTACGAACCCACTATATAACTTGCTCTCCGTCTACGAACCCACTATATAACTTTCTATCAGTCTACGAACCCACTATATAACTTGCTCTCAGTCTACGAACCCACTATATAACTTGCTCTCCGTCTACGAACCCACTATATAACTTGCTCTCAGTCTACGAACCCACTATATAACTTGCTCTCAGTCTACGAACCCACTATATAACTTGCTCTCAGTCAACGAACCCACTATATAACTTTCTATCATTCTACGAACCCACTATATAACTTGCTCTCCGTCTACGAACCCACTATATAACTTGCTCTCCGTCTACGAACCCACTATATAACTTGCTCTCCGTCTACGAACCCACTATATAACTTGCTCTCCGTCTACGAACCCACTATATAACTTGCTCTCCGTCTACGAACCCACTATATAACTTTCTATCAGTCTACGAACCCACTATATAACTTGCTCTCCGTCTACGAACCCACTATATAACTTTCTATCAGTCTACGAACCCACTATATAACTTGCTCTCCGTCTACGAACCCACTATATAACTTTCTATCAGTCTACGAACCCACTATATAACTTGCTCTCCGTCTACGAACCCACTATATAACTTGCTCTCCGTCTACGAACCCACTATATAACTTGCTCTCCGTCTACGAACCCACTATATAACTTGCTCTCCGTCTACGAACCCACTATATAACTTTCTATCATTCTACGAACCCACTATATAACTTGCTCTCCGTCTACGAACCCACTATATAACTTGCTCTCCGTCTACGAACCCACTATATAACTTTCTATCAGTCTACGAACCCACTATATAACTTGCTCTCCGTCTACGAACCCACTATATAACTTGCTCTCAGTCTACAAACCCACTATATAACTTTCTCTCAGTCTACGAACCCACTATATAACTTGCTCTCAGTCTACGAACCCCCTATATAACTTGCTCTCAGTCTACGAACCCACTATATAACTTGCTCCCAGTCTACGAACCCCCTATATAACTTGCTCTCCGTCTACGAACCCACTATATAACTTGCTCTCAGTCTACGAACCCACTATATAACTTGCTCTCAGTCTACGAACCCACTATATAACTTGCTCTCAGTCTACGAACCCACTATATAACTTGCTCTCAGTCTACGAACCCACTATATAACTTGCTCTCCGTCTACGAACCCACTATATAACTTGCTCTCCGTCTACGAACCCACTATATAACTTGCTCTCCGTCTACGAACCCACTATATAACTTGCTCTCCGTCTATGAACCCACTATATAACTTGCTCTCCGTCTACGAACCCACTATATAACTTTCTATCAGTCTACGAACCCACTATATAACTTGCTCTCCGTCTACGAACCCACTATATAACTTTCTATCAGTCTACGAACCCACTATATAACTTGCTCTCCGTCTACGAACCCACTATATAACTTGCTCTCCGTCTACGAACCCACTATATAACTTTCTATCAGTCTACGAACCCACTATATAACTTGCTCTCAGTCTACGAACCCACTATATAACTTGCTCTCCGTCTACGAACCCACTATATAACTTGCTCTCAGTCTACGAACCCACTATATAACTTGCTCTCAGTCTACGAACCCACTATATAACTTGCTCTCAGTCAACGAACCCACTATATAACTTTCTATCAGTCTACGAACCCACTATATAACTTGCTCTCCGTCTACGAACCCACTATATAACTTGCTCTCCGTCTACGAACCCACTATATAACTTGCTCTCCGTCTACGAACCCACTATATAACTTGCTCTCCGTCTACGAACCCACTATATAACTTGCTCCCAGGCTACGAACCCCCTATATAACTTGCTCTCCGTCTACGAACCCACTATATAACTTGCTCTCAGTCTACGAACCCACTATATAACTTGCTCTCAGTCTACGAACCCACTATATGACTTGCTCTCAGTCTACGAACCCACTATATAACTTGCTTTCAGTCTACGAACCCACTATATAACTTGCTCTCAGTCTACGAACCCACTATATAACTTGCTCTCCGTCTACGAACCCACTATATAACTTGCTCTCAGTCTACGAACCCACTATATAACTTGCTCTCAGTCTACGAACCCACTATATAACTTGCTCTCAGTCTACGAACCCACTATATGACTTGCTCTCAGTCTACGAACCCACTATATAACTTGCTTTCAGTCTACGAACCCACTATATAACTTGCTCTCAGTCTACGAACCCACTATATAACTTGCTCTCAGTCTACGAACCCACTATATAACTTGCTCTCAGTCTACAAACCCACTATATAACTTGCTCACAGTCTACGAACCCACTATATGACTTGCTCTCAGTCTACGAACCCACTATATAACTTGCTTTCAGTCTACGAACCCACTATATAACTTGCTCTCAGTCTACGAACCCACTATATAACTTGCTCTCCGTCTACGAACCCACTATATAACTTGCTCTCAGTCTACGAACCCACTATATAACTTGCTCTCAGTCTACGAACCCACTATATAACTTGATATCAATCTACGAACCCACTACATAACTTGCTCTCCGTCTACGAACCCACTATATAACTTGCTCTCAGTCTACGAACCCACTATATAACTTGCTTTCAGTCTACGAACCCACTATATAACTTGCTCTCAGTCTACGAACCCACTATATAACTTGCTCTCAGTCTACGAACCCACTATATAACTTGCTCTCCGTCTACGAACCCACTATATAACTTACTCTCAGTCTACGAACCCACTATATAACTTGCTCTCAGTCTACGAACCCACTATATAACTTGCTCTCTGTCTACGAACCCACTATATAACTTGCTCCCAGTCTACGAACCCCCTATATAACTTGCTCTCCGTCTACGAACCCCCTATATAACTTACTCTCAGTCTACGAACCAACTATATAACTTGCTCTCAGTCTACGAACCCCCTATATAACTTACTCTCAGTCTACGAACCAACTATATAACTTGCTCTCAGTCTACGAACCCCCTATATAACTTACTCTCAGTCTACGAACCCACTATATAACTTGCTCTCCGTCTACGAACCCACTATATAACTTACTCTCAGTCTACGAACCCCCTATATAACTTACTCTCAGTCTACGAACCCACTATATAACTTGCTCACCGTCTACGAACCCACTATATAACTTTCT